>OMNM01043861.1:0-32626 GCA_900302745.1 Parablennius parvicornis
TAGCATTAGTGTTGAATAGTGTGAGCTGAACTTTAGCAAGGGCAAACATACATGAAAGAAGAAACTAAAAATGCAACTAAAGTACTTTTAGTGTAATCAAAGCAAAAACAAAAAAAAAAAAAAAAAAAAACAAATTGAAAAAAAAAAAAACATTGGAAACCCACTAATGAGTTATTTCTCAAACTGAATCACATTTATTATAGCAGGGGCTGAATACTAACACACAGCTGCGATATCTAAACTATTTGATATCAAATGAAATTTGCATTTAAAATCTCGCTCAAACATAAACAACACGTTCTAAACAACATCTATTTCCACTCACAATAAAACGAAAAATCACATGTTAAAAAGCCTTTTCCGCATTTAGCCACTTAGCTGCCACATCCTGAAAAATGGGTGGATTTAAAGATTTAAAGTGATTAAACCATGCAAACAACCAAAAATAACCCACCGATGTCTTTTTTTTTTTTAATAAACCTACTTTTATCCAGATTGTAGTAATAAGGCAACGGAGTGAAAAGCGACCTACCATAAGGTGGAAATGCGTCTTAAAGTTTGCCCCCCGCCCTGTGGTCTCTTTTGGAGAGAGTAACGTTGGCCTACAGCTCTACAACTCTTTTCCGTGAAATTCAAGGCGGTCAAAGTGCGTCTTTCCCCGGGTTACTCAGCGCGCTCCGACCGCTGCGAACGGAAAGAAAAAGAGACGCCGACAAGCAGCGCCGCGACTCACCATTTGCGCCTTACTACTGCTGGAATTATCCACCATCCCTCCTTCCTGGGCTTTATCCTCCTTCTTTCCTCGTTTCTGGCACTCGTTCAAACACTTGTAAACACACACGGGAGGACCGAGGAGGAGGAGGAGGAGGAGAAGGAGAGGAGGGAGCGGAGCGACGCGACGCACGCACCCGTAGATCCTAATCGCCGGCCTGAATTGGATCTGTGCGCACGGTCTGCGGTCCCTCTGGATCACTTTTTATTTTATTTTATATATTTTTTTATTTTTATCTATTTAGAATAATCTAAGGGAAATAACCAGATCTCATATCCCGCAGGGCTCAGAGGGAACTCCCTGTCGGTTTTTTTCTCCCCCCCACACATGGCGCACAGCCGCGTTAAGGCCCGCCCAGCCACCGCAACAAGTATCAGCCTTTTCGATCTCAACCCTCTCCACTGACACTTTTACATCCAAATCATTTATTTAAATAAAAATAAATAAATCTGAAACCTTTTTTTTTTTGCCATTCATCTATTATTTCACTTTATTAGAATACACACATGCACAGACATGTACAAATTAATAAAAACAAACTGAGTGAAATAAATGCATTTACTAGAAAGAGAGAGAGAGACTTTCATGGCCTGCCTACTTCATTATGTTTCATTTAATTCTACAAAGCAGGATAGTGAGGTAAAGTTTTAATGGAAATGTGCAAAAATTACAGTCCATGGATCTACAGCACGTGAAAGCGCAACAGGTATAGTCACTGTAACACGGAAATCTGCTGCCTCCTTCAGGATAGAGGTGGTACTACACATATCGATAGCTAGATAGAGAGAGAGAGATAGATAGATAGATAGATAGATAGATAGATAGATAGATAGATAGATAGATAGATAGATAGATAGATGTACTTTTAAAATCCCAATTGTCTTGGGATTGATAAAGACTAATAATAAAAGAAAATTGGACTATTGCTAATTTTTTCAAATACACTAATAAGCCAAACATTTCAACAAATATAAATAAATACATGTTAAAAGTTGTGGCCCGAATTTTTATGTATTTTGGATAAAGTTTAAAAACACTGTAAAATTATACCCTACAATACAAAAAAATACATTACTTTATCATTGAGTAAATGATGATATTTTGATAACTTCTTCTTTACTTGAATCTCCTCTAAATGTGAAACACTATGTATGAATTCACAGGACTATATATTGTTCTATACTCTATCCTATTTTCTTCATGAATTTAAATCACTAGGCATGCCTGCATACAAGGGATTCACAATAATTTATTGTTATTGCAATATCAACATGCTCAATATAAATATTGCAAAAGCCTGATTGAGCTGTACTGAATTATGTTTCAGTGCATGGTATATTTACGCTCTGCATTGCTTCAGAGTAAAATTACATTAAGTAAATAAATAGAAATAATTTTGGAAGGAAGAAGCAAGAAAGACTACCCAAAGCAACTTGAAACCACAAGCATCAACAACAAAATGCTAATGTCAGCTGTATGTTCAAATAAATAAAATTCTAAAATCACTACAACTAAACCATTTGAAAATGAAAGAAAATAAGTTAAAAGAGTCAATGGAAAACGTAGGGTAGCAAAAGGGAAAAACCTGACCTAACTATTAAAATGGCAACAGAAGCTAAAACAGCTTTAAATGCAATAAAATGTCTACTATTCTAAATTGTAGTTCATCGTGAACAACATCTTATTCTGTTAAATATGACAGGTGCATCTTTAATATTCCTGAAACCTGATAGAGACTTCTCCCCAGTTACTGCTGCTTACCAATGCATTTAATTAAAAAATACGAAAGAACAAAACATGTCTTTTCAAATATACACTCAAAGCTTAAATTGCCATAATTTGGGTTATTTTTGCAAATAGGCTAATTACACATATTTAATCAGTCTGATTAGCAAATGCAGTTTTAAAGAAAAAAAAAAGCTATTTGAGGAAATGTTTTTGTGCTGGTAAATGTAGATTGTGTGTCATTTTGGTCAGTTTACAGTTTCATATTCTTTGATAACACTCTGGGTCTGAAATGTTGCATTTCCAGGTATTTGAGTGAGTTTGATGAATTGCCCCTTGAAGGGTTAAAGCGGGGGTTTTCAGAGTACTGGAGGATGCTCGGAGTCTGAACCGCATGGCGCCTCCTCACTCAGACAGCACACGCTTTGTCTCAGACGGAGAAGTCATCACTGTTTATCCACTTCGGGTTTACGTTGGATCGATGGTAATTCATAACTGTTACTTTTATGGTTTTGCACTAAAATGTACTTTGTAATTTTTCAATGGCAGTGAATAAATTTGTAACTTATTTCTTGACTGTGATCTCTTCTTGAATATTGAAAGGAAAGACAATAAAGCTCGGAGCAGACATCCTCCCAGAAAGGCTTTGATGCACCCAAAACCAAGGAGGGCCCCATTTCCAGCACAGAGGAGAGCCCCTTTTCTGAAAACAGCCTCTTCTGCGGTCTCATTACACATGTGAAGTGGTGTCATGTGAACACAGGTGTCAGGGACAAATATGGGAAATTCCCCCCAACTCAGAAGTGGCAGTTAACAGGTTACTTTGTCGCAGTGCATGAGTAGGTCCTGGAGTATTTTTCTGGAGTATTTCTTACTATTCTCTCCAACATTCACACATTGACACACATTCACATCTTATCTGCAATACATTGCTTTTTATTTGCTGATGATTAAGCTGGTGTAAGCAAACTCACAAAAATTGCATTAAAATAGCAAACATTATTTGCATAGTTGTGCACATGTGCCTAAAACGTATGTGTATATAACCTCCAGGCAGCAACAGACAAACACACCTTATATCAGTGAAGTTGATATTTTATGTTTTCTTTTCGGTTTTGATCATTATCAACATACAGCACTGTTTCCATTCTTGCACTTTATTGTAATCTGCCATTAAAAACAAAATCTGCACCCTATTGTTTGTTTCTAGTAATCAACTTTTTCTCTTTTTAACTATGGTATACCTGTTATTTATTTATTTTATTTTTGCCTTTATTTAATCAGGAGAAACCACATTGAGATTGAGAATCTCTTTTTCAAGTGTGTCCTGGTTACATAGAACAGGTTTATATTGACAAAACAATGTTTTATAAACATTGAAGACAAGTACATTAAAACAATAAAAATACACTCAAGAACATTTGAAAGATAAAACTAAAAAAGCCACCAAATAGTTAAAAATAATTCAGGTAAAACAAGAACAGGTGAGGATTTGTCTTCCAATTGCTTTAAAATGGCCCTAAACTTCCCCAGTGGGACCAACTCTGTGAGTTTAAAATCTTCATGGAGGCCATTCCATGAATTCGGAGCAGAAAACATGAAGGCTTTTTTGCCCAGTTCAGCATGGACAGTTGGAACCGTAAATAAAAACAAGTCATTTGATCGCAGACTGTAATCATTTATGGGTTTCTGCGTCATGTGGCCACAAAGGTCGGGAGGCAACAAGCCAATAATTACCTTATAGATAAAACCCAGCCAGTGAATGTGTCTGCACAGAGCCGGCCAACCAACATGTGCGTACAAAGAACAATGATGAGTAGAGCTTTACAGCCTGTGATGAATCTCAGTGCTCCGTGGTAGACAGTGTCCAGTGAGTGAAGACACTCACTCAACAAGGCGCTTTTTTTAGCCTTGAAGGAAAAGCATGATCTATTCCTAAAATAAAAACCCAGTTTCAATTTCAGTTTTCTTACAAGCTGCTCAATGTGCGGCGAGAATGAGAGAGAATCATCAATTATGATTCCAAGATACTTGTAAGATGTAAACTCATCAATAACGTGACCTTGTAGGGTGGTGATTGGGGTCAGATTGGTCTCCCTCTAACTGGAATGTGAAAATGTCATGACTTTAGATTTCTCTGCATTTAACAGTAGCCTCAGGTCTTTCAGGTTGCACTGAACAGTTGAAAAAGCAGCCTGCAGCTTAAAAAGACCCTCTTTTAGTAAAGGTGCAGAACAATAAATGACTGTGTCATCAGCATAAAAGGGAAAGTTAGCATACACATTTTCATCGAGGCTATTGATATAAATCGTAAATAACAGTGGGCCGAGGACCGACCCCTGTGGAACACCTTTTGACACAGGAAGTAGTTTGGAGGTGGTGCCACCAATCTGTACACACTGAGTTCGTTCTGAAAGATAATTTTGGAACCAGCCAACACTTTGTTCCCCCAGTCCAATGTCCAGGAGTCTCTGTAAAAGCACATCATGGTCGAATGTGTCAAAAGCTTTGGAAAGGTCAATAAAAAGTGCTGCACACTGCTGTTTTTTTGTCCAATGACACAATAAAATCACGTAAAACCTTAGTGGCTGCTGTAACTGTGCTGTGCCCTTTTTTAAAACCTGACTGGTGGTCTGATAAAATATTATTAGAATACAAGAACACTTTTATCTGTTCACTCACCAGGGATTCAAGTATTTTACCCAAAGCAGAGAGTTTGGAGATCAGTCGATAGTTGTTCAGACTTGTTGGGTCGCCACCTTTACGCAGGGGCAGGACAAAGGCAGTCTTCCAGATATGTGGGATTTCATTAAAAGTTAGGGACAAGTTGAAAAGACAAGTTAAGAGTTGGGCAATAAAATCTGCTGATAATTTTAAGAAGCGTGGCTCCAAATTGTCAGGACCTGCTTTCTTATTTATATTCAAGTGCTTAAGTGCTTTGTTTACTTGAGAAACTAATCGGTTTAAAAATTAAAAAAGGGACTGTGACTATTTTTGACCATTGGAGGAGATTTCTGAAGTTGATTATTGAAGTCGAATATTGACCCAGAAGCAATGAAATTATCATTAAAGCAGTCAAGCATCACCGATCTTTCAGAAATAGTGTTGGAGTCCTTAATTATACAAGAAGGAAACTCTACGGTATTTGATTTCACGGATAAGGATTTAATTGTTTTCCAAAATGTTGGGTTATTCAAGACGTGTAAAATTATTTGTGTAAAAATATTGTTTTATATGTTTTAAATCTGTCAATGCAATGTGTGGTGGATCTCTTGAGCCAACTAAGCTCTAATCTAATTAATCCATAAATATCCATTTTGAAAGTTTTAGGTGTAATTTTGCATAAACAATGATTTTAAAAAATAATTTGGGGCTTTAGTTTTGAAAGCCAGCTCACCCTTGAGCAAGGGTCCATTTGTCAATGGAATAACCGCATGTTGATCCTCAAATGAGATTTTTGCTTCATTTAATATTTTTCTTGCATGAACAGTATTTCAAGCTGCTGATTTTATTTCTAAATTTTAGTCACATAGAATTAATTGCAGCTCCAGATGTCTAAAAGTGAATCTTGGCTGAAGGTTGTCACATTTTTGAATGTTGTATGGGTTTGAATGAATCCATTTTTTTGTTTTAGTTTCATCTCATAGTCATCTGCATTCATTTTTTTGTTATCCTTTACTCTCATTTTATATGTTTTGCTAGTTTTGGAGGCATTACAGGTACAACTTGAATAACTGTCAGGAAAATTATTTCTGAAATAATTCAATTATTCTTGCCTCATGAGAAATATAAACCTAATGTGCAATCTGTCCAACTTCAGATACAACCATTTAAATGACAAGCAAAGGAATGTCAGCAATGTCACACAACATATAGTTTTTGATTCCTTCTTTCGGATTGTCGGTTCTTCTTTTGGGACTTCATGGTGCAAAACGGAAATACCCCCTGACTCAATCAGGCAGTGATATCACATAACATTAAACCAGAGAAAAGAAAAAAGAAGAACCCTTCAACCCACATCGTCACTGATCAAAATAAGAGATCAATGACAATCTGGACTTTTTCTGTTGTCAATGCATTGACAAGATTTATTCTTTTATCGAAACTGAACAACAAAACATTCCAGCAGCAAACATGCCGTCGTGTCCACGAATCCGTTTTTTACGTTTTTTGAGGCATGGGTTTTTCACATGGGAGTCGTTGACATCATCCCATCCGCTGCAGCCCTTCGCCCAATGAAATGTGAGCCAGTTGTCGTAGCGATTGTGCGCCGTCGGGCCTTGTTCCTGGCTTCCTCCAGCTCGTCCTGAAGCCGCTTACGCTTGGTTGATTCAAGAAAACAAGACAAAGACAAATGAGCAAATATTAACATTAGCCTTGGTGAGTTATTCAGACATATCTTTGCAAGAATTGTAATCAATGCATACCGATGCAGCAGAGGTCAACTCCTTCTGCCTCCTCTCGGACTCCACCAGATCAACTTTTTCCTTTTCGAACTCTTTCTGGCAGCGGTTCAACAGCAGCTTTTTCACGGTGTTGCTGGGTTTGTCAGTTTTCTGCACCTTCAACTGTGAACCACAGATCGAGGTTGAGTTTAGGAGAAGAAAAGCAGCTAAAAATGTTTCATGTCAAATACCACAGTGGTGCTTACAGTTCTGTTCTCTACAGTGTGGCACAAAGTGGACATTTCTAGATTTATATCATAATTACAATATTCCATTATATTTTTAGAAGAACACCTTTTACCTTCATGCCATTTAAAAGTACTTTAAAACAAAGGTTATTCTGACAGGATTATTGACATTGGTGGAAAATGACTTCATGTCTCATGAATAGAAGTCTAATCCCGACAGTAACCACACTTTCCCCAACATTTATTACCACATTAATGGGTCTCTAAACTAACAGATTAACACAATCAGGGCTTTCATTATTTTCATTATGGATGCATTTGATTTATCTTCTCAGTTTAACAGATATCTTAAAGCATGAATTTCCCCACTTCATCGGCATATGACACAGGATCGGAATCCAACGTGAATGAGCTGAACTCAAGGCTGTGACTTTGTCAGCCAGTTATTATTCAGCAGTTGTTAACTGCTTATTGAATAGATTGTTGTCAATACAAACACAACTCTGGCAGAGTGCATTTAGTGGAAATTCAGGAATGTTTACAGCAACCTTCATGTCATCTTTAACCCATTTGTATGACAATGGAGGAATTGTTCAAGCACTTTTCCCACCAAGATTTTCCAAGCAACTTGATATTCAATCAAGCAAATGTAGAACAATAATCCTTCGTGTTAAAACATTTACACTGATGCTTATCTACACTCCAATAAATAAAAATGTATTCTTACTGTGGCAAGGCAGTGGCACAACCTTCCACAGATCTCACAGTATTTGGGCTCTTGGATATCCTTCTCAAAGATGATGTCCACAACCCCTTCTCGTGTCTCCTCTGTGTCGATGCTCAGATCAGTCATCTGCTGCAGCAGGTGGTCAAACCTCTGAGGAGTCTGCTTGTTGAGGATGTTGCGTACTTTGGCAAAGAGATCCTAGAGGGAAGACCAATTAGAGAATGTGGTTAATCACCGATATCATCAATCACGTACACATCCACACTAAAATCCAGCTATCCAGTTAACTGAACTGAGCTCATGACATTTCTGAAGTGTTTGTAAGTTTTTCAGATTTCAATATCTGGTTACTGTGGTTATCTGATTTTTAAGGTCAGGTAAACATGATCCGTCACACTTTTTGGGTTACTGTGGATGAACCACTCCAAAATATCCTGACACAGTTGTTTCATTCTGATCGACAAGTTTTGCTCCTGTAATCTTGACACAGTAAAGTTCTGATCGATTTTGTTTGTTTCTGAAAGCTTGAAGCTCTTTAACTAAACAGATTTCATTGAGGAATATTAGTGTAGTGTGGGTAGTGTGTTTGCTTATACCTGTGTTTTCTGCATTTCAGGAGACTTTGCAAGCCTCGCCCTCATCAAGCCAGGCTTCCAGGCGTTCTGTGATTTGTGTAACTGAACATCATCATTTACCGTCACGTTGATGATGATCTTCTTGAGTTAAGGCACCTGAGTCTCCTCAGCCTTCTGAGTCACCTCAGGCTTCTGATTTAGCTGCTGAATCTCCTCTGGTATTTGAGGCCCTTCCAGCTGCTGAAACTTGTCATGTTTCTGACTCTCTTCGAGCATCTGAAGCGCCTCAGGGTTCTGTGTCACCTCGGGCTTCTGACTTTGCTCCAGTCGCTGAGTCTCCCCATCCTTTTGTGGCTCCTCCCTCTTTTCATCCCCCTCAGGATGCCGAGTCTTCTCCCGCATCTGAGACTCCTCCAGCTTCTGAGTCTCTTCAGGAGGCTGACTCTTCTCCGGTAGCTGAGGCTCGTCCAGTTGCGGAAATTTCTCGGGTTTCGGAGTCTCTTCGAACACCCGAGACACCTCATGGTTCTGAGGCTCTTCCATCTGCTGATTCACCTCAAATCTTTGAAGCTCCTCTGTCATCTCAGGCGATTCCAGCTTCTGAATCTCCTCCTTTTGCTGAGTCTTCTCCAGTCGTTGAATCTCCGGCATTTGAGGCTCTTCTAGCTGCTGCCACGTCTCAGGTATTTGACTCTCTTCGGGCAGCTGAGGCACCTCAGGGTTCAGAGGCACGTCGGGCTTCTGACCTTGCTCCTGCTGCTGAATCCCCTCTGGCTCCTCCGGCCACTGTGGCCTTGCAAGTTGCTGGTTCGATTCAACCTGCTGATACCCTTCAGACTGAAGCTGTGATTGCTGCTCCTGAGTCCGACTGCTACTCAGCTGCTCCTTCCATTTGAGATAGAAAATGTGAGTATAATGAAGGTGTGGCCATTAAAACACAAAGTACAAAAAGACAGAGAATGAGAGAAAATTGGAAGTGGATTTACATCCACAGAAGGTCACAGGGTGGAAGAAGTCACAATACTCTTCAGAATCCAGGAGATGACTAATTTGGGCTTCTTTTGTTTCATTTTCAAGAAGCTGTAATCAGCATAGCAGATTTTGGCTTCAATTTCTTAAAAAAAAAAAATAAAAAATGGTTGTCCTCCACTGCTCATCAAAGTGTAAAAACCAAACCTGTCCGATCTAGAGTTATCTTAAATATGCAGTTGACACCCAAGACGCACCCAATTCTACTAAACAGACACTGTGATATACAGACGAAAGAATAAGAAGAAAAACACTGCAGGTGGTTTTGATTACAGTGCATTAACTCAGTTACACATACAAGTGGAATTAACTGAGTTTATTTAATAATGTAAATCAACAAACAATACAAATAAAAAAAGATTAGCGTCATAAAAAAAGGGGAATTTATTGCATTCAGCACTCAGTAACACAAAGTTTTCGCGACGACGTAAAAGAAGCAGATTGTCCCGACAGTTGCATAGTACAGGTGAGTCAAGTGTACTTGCTACGACCACAGTGGTGTTAAGTGCAAAAACTGGAAATATACAAGGTGCTGAACCACATCAACTTCCGCTGGTCCTTTTAAAGCGATTCGCTCACTTTTATCACGAGACTTACGCCGGGTGGAAAAGCCGACTCAGCGCTTTTCTTCCTAAATCAACCATGTGACACACACACACACACATCAAGGGGTGTTGGGATGAGAGAGTACGACACACATCATCAAAAACAACTAGCTTCTTTTTCTTTTGTTTTTTTAACAGCAAACAATTTGACAACACCACCATCCGGAACGAACACATTTCATTTTTATCCCGACAAAATGTCTTAACGATTTCCAGTTTATGGTCAGTGCCACAGCATGAGGAGGGAATGTGGATACACACTGGGCTTGTTTTGAGGTGGAATAAATGAGAACAAAGTTAGTTCTGGTCAGGACATTTCATACTTCAGCAGAAACTCGGAACTCCTAAAAGGAGATGGAAGAAACAGTTAGCGTTAGCGTCTCTGCATTAACTCACTTAAAATTACTGACCAACCACACGCAACATGACACGGACAAGTTTCTCTGCTCTCGAGGATTACGTTGGCCACGTTTTTAGACTTTTCTTCCCCAAATGTAATGTGAAAGGCAAAATTGCCACGGCGTATTAGGAAAATGTGAAGAGAAATGAATATTCATTTTGCAGGTCCATTTAAAAGTTGATTTAATTTCTGGAGCCAATTCACCTGAGAAATCTCACCTGTGAGAGGATTACATGACAACATTTATTTCAGGAGTGTGTCAAAACGATGCAGGACCAAAAGTCTCCACCTCCGTGGGGAAAAAAAACTAAACTATGCAATGCACATGAAGAACATGCAAACCCCACAAGAGGTGATTAGAACATCAAGCATTGATTCAAATATCATCACTGATACTTAATCTGTCATTCCAACTCAGTATTTAAAATCAGGTCGCATGGTGGTGTAGTGGTTAGAGCTCTCACCTCAATGAGAAAATCACTAGTTTGAGTCCTGATGGGGCTTTTCTGTGCAGTTTGCATGTTTCCACAAATGAACATGCACATGAGGTCAACTTGTGAGTATATACTGCCTGCAGGTGTGTGTGTGTGCCCTGTGACAGTTCCGCGTGTCCCGCCTTCACCCATAGCCAATTGTACTTTAACTTTACTCCTGAAATGTAAAATACAAATGTATTGCGAAAGGTGAAATGAAAAAAAGGAAAGCATTATCTTTATACTTTTCAATAATTAAGTTGCACAAAGGGCAGGTCAGCTAGAGTGTGAATAACCAAAAACTACAAAACTTGAACTGAGAGGGATCAATGAACTAATGAATGGCCCAAATTTCTCCCATCATGCATTTCCTCAGACTGAATAAGTGGGACTAAACAAAAAGTATACATATACACGGGGAGAACATGGTAACTCCACAAATAAAGAGGTTAAACCACTGCACCCTCGTGCCACCTGTTTCAAATGTTCTTGATGTTTCAATATGTTGAGATTCAGAGATTGACTTTAAATCAATTCAGATTTGATGTGCAAAACACAAATGTCCACTTCAGCACGTTTCTTTCTCTCACATGGTCCTAACGAGCGGTGGTGAGCAGCGTGCTTCAACATCCAACGTCTTCAGAATAAACAACAATAAAACAAGACCCGAGCTCTAACGTGTGTGAATGAACATTTTCTCACGCAGAAAAGAAAAGTCAATACAAAAAGCTTTTGTTTTGGTTTTTTTTTTTTCACTTTCACCATTTCTGTTGAGGAAACACAATAAAACACAAACATGTTTGTCAATGTGATTCACAAATAAATCAGAGACAGACAAAAAAATCAAAAATATATCAATCACAGTGGTTTTGTATCCAGCTGGATTGTAACTATTTTTGCATCCTCAAATGATGAAGTAATGAATACTCAACTTAAAAAAAAAAAAGTTGTATCTAATCTGGGATTAGACTCTGAAGTGAATTGTTTTCGACAAATATCCCACTTCAATAAAAAACAAAAACAAATATAGCTCTACATATACTTTACCTTTTATGACATTAACAAAAATTAAAAAAAAAACAAACACACCCAGATCTGCTTATATTCTGTGACACAAACAGCAGGTGAACAATGAGTGGAAAGCCATTTTAAAAAGTGTGTGGGAAAATCTCTCCAGCTACTTCCTGTCCAGGCAGAATGAGAGCTCAATCACATTTTACTTCAGTGCTCGGGTGATTTTCAAATAGCTGTAATGTTGTTGCAATGTAATGTAAAAACCTGCCGGAGCTAGAAAGCAAGGTTGATGGCGCCCTCTAGTGGGTGTAGCAAATCTCACAGAAGCAACGTCGGTTAGACATAAAGTATAAAAGAGCTAAAAAGGACAAAAGTTGTAACCAGGGATTTTTTTCTTTCTAGTTTAAAACCAAAATGAAACAAAAAATTTAAGTGACTTTTACAATTCATCCAATTACCATCAATATAAAAACAAAAAAGAAAAAAATGTTTTTCTCACTAAGAAGTTTTAATGCCTCGACAATAATGTTGGAACATGATTACCAACAAGTAACATCGTTGTTGTTTTCTTCGCTATATTTTAAACTCAAATTGTAACAGTTCTCTACATTTACTAACATGCTTAACAGTAACTATGGGACAAGCTTGTTATAAATACAGTACTGTGCAGACGTTTCAGGCTGGTGTGAAATAATGTTATCCGTTGCGTAATACCTCCAGGACTGTGTCTGATTGGCTCCATGTTTGTTTCTAAAGCTGAGGAAAACAACCCCACACCTACAGGAAGTGTCTATTGAGAGCTGTGCAAACTGTGCTAATGAGCTGAGAAGAACCGATGCTGCTGTGAAGGCGAAGAGCCTTCAAATACTGATCACCATTATACTAATTTACTTTACTATATATTTTAAGTAATGCTAATCACAAAATGTTTGCACAGTACTGTAAGTGTTTTTAATGGCCTGTCGAGGTTGGTAACAATGAACCAATAGTAAGAATTTAGTTTGGGTTGGGGTCATTTGAAAGGGTCAAACTCAAAAGTAGCTAGTAAACAAAAGAAATAGGCAACGCAACAGTAGCTCAGGAATGTGGACAATTGACATCAGTGAAAACTCTTCATGTCGCAGTTTGTTGTTTGGAGGGGGGGGGTTGCAGACCAGTTTGGCAGAGGAATGGACGGTCGCTGCTCACACTCGGTGAGAGCACATCCCAATTAGTGACTGACTATCAGTCTGCGTGAAGCAGACAGCCACACACTTTGTAGTCTTGTAAAAACAAAGAATAAATACAAAAAACAAAAAAGGTCACGCTTTGGGGTCACAGTGGATAAGGCTTGTTCTCACGTCCGCCTGTGTTGTGTTTTCTTTGTTTTCTAGGTGGGGTTCGAGCAGTCTCAGTGCGCGCAGTCCCTTGTTAAAGAGCAGTTTGTCTCCAGAGCTGGAAGTCCTCTGGCGTCAGGCACTGGTGACTGAAGTCAGCTGGAGCTGGAGACGAGCCGTTAAGTTAGTGTGAGGTTGGAGCGGCGGCGGCGACATCACTGCACGGGGCAGGACGGGCCCTCGGAGCAGCAGCACACCGAGGAGCCCATGGCTTTGGGTGGAATCAGGTCCAGGTCCTCGTCGTCGGGAATCTCGTCCAGGCGGTAGCCGTCCTGGAGCAGCTGCCTGCTCAGATCAGGATGGACCTGGAGAGCAGAGAGAGGCCGTGGTGAGACTCGAAGCTCAGAGTCGCAGGCTGCTCAGCGACTCGCACGGGATCGACACGCTAGAGCCACTTGAGAAGAGATTCGATGAGTGCTGCAAGTCACATTTGGGTTCCAAACTAATTTTGCATTTTCCTTCATCAAGTCTGATTATTTGTGATCTACACCCACAACAGCTCATTGGGCTAAAGGACCTTGGTATGTTTGTTTTCACATCACACATGACAACGTCTTGAAGCTGGTCTCAATGTAGGGATCACAACTGCCAAATTTGATCCTACGACGAAAACAAGTTGAAGTGGTAGGTTTTAAAACCTTCATTAAAACGTGTGATTACTTTTACTTCTCTTCACAGAACAAATCATATGAATGAAGACATGTAATTTATCTTTTTATAATTACAGACCAGACCTATGGCTTTGTTTAGCGTTCATCATTGTTTAGCGTGAGTGTATCAAAACTGTTCCTCAGCCACCAACATTAAATCAGCTGAGAATGAGTATGAACTGCTGAATTTGCAGCTTTTTGTTGAAGGGGTTTCAGAGAGTGGGATGCATAGATGACTGGATGGAAAATTTGCAATTTCCACATCTGGTGATAAACATAGGCTGGACTCAACGCAGGAACAACTTGTTGCATTTTTCACCCTGCCTGTTACATGCTTTGAATTTCAATGCAAAAAGTCCCACAAATATACTCATCTGAAACGTGAGACTGCCTGAAACTCAGTGTGACCGAGACACACGTCCTTTACTCATGCACAGGCTGCGCACAAAACCACACGCGCACACACAGCAGACCTGTCACTTCTTTAAAACTATTTATGCATACAATGGCTTCTCCTATCTGAGTTGTTTTCTATCAAACACCTCAAGAATAACCGGTTGGTTCCCTTTGACCTCCTACACATTTCCTGTTTGGCAATATCTGATGATGCAACTACCCTGCAACAGGATTTTTGACACACTTTAGGAGTTTGCAAAGATTTGAGCGCGTGCAAACAATCCAAACCAAATTGATCCGTGAAACACCAACTTTAGTCCAACTCAGGGTAGAGGGGGGCTGGACCGAACGCATCTGCATGTTTTTTTCTTTTGGATTGGAGAATCTAGAGGAAAACCCACGTACTCAACATGCAGAACATGCAAATACCAGAGTAGGATCACTCACCCCTACACCAGCGAGTGACCTTACACTCAAACTGCAAGAAAACTTTGCAGACCTGAACTTTGAAGAACAATGTATGAGGGTGGATAAAATATTGAAGCCTGACACAGGGTTCACTCGGCCTGTTTCACAGTGGCAGAATCATCATCATCATCATCAAACTTTATTCATATAGCACTTTGCATACCTCAGGTAGCACAAAGTGCTTCACATGGTTAAAAAAAAACAACAAAAAAAACAACAATAATAACACAGAAGAAAAATAGAAACAGAACCCACATGACCACACGCACAGCCGCCCAAATGCACCAAACACACATACACACACCCGACCCCACACACACACCTGACTGAATAAAAGAATGAGTGTTGTAAGAATGGCCGGGCACTGATGAGCCAGTGGTGAAAACACTATCTTTGGGGGCCAACCACATCGAGACGTGTCACAGCATACAGCTACGGAGGCCCTGCAACAGCAGACCGCCCCGACCCAGCCAGTCAGGAGCCCATACCACACTCAGTGAACCACAGCGCAGAACTCCCAACCTCTCGATGTGGAGCGCCCCCATGAGGAGAAACTGGGGTAAAATAAATGAGGGCTTTTAAAACCAATGAATAAAAGAAAAGAAACTAGACTAAAACAACAGCTACATCAGTAAGATAAAAAAGTTAGTAAAATAATAAACTAAAAGATGAATAGGAGAATATAAAATGTGAGAAATACAAAAAAAAAATACTAAATCAATTATTGAGAGCCAACTTAAAAATGATAACGTGGAGGACTGACCTCAGCTGAAGAGTATCCTGAAGAATACTGTTCAAAGTCGATCTCTTCATCACTGCAAACACACACAACACAGACTCAGAGAAATGTTCAACTGATGATAATACATGTGCTGGTATATATCAAAGAAAAAAAGATTAGATCTTTCAAATGAGTTGATATATCTATAAACACTTCCAATAATAATTAAACTGATGAGCACTTCCGGTGATACGGCAAATACTAAAGGCGTACAAGCCAATCAAAAGCAATAAAGCAACAAACACAATCTGATAAATGATGCGAGCGGCACAGGATGAAAGCAAACAGTGTTAGCAGTCCACGGCTCGAACTACACCTGCAGCGATGGCTCTAACACCAGGTAGGTTTTGTTCTTAGGTGTGGTCACAGAGGTCAGGGATTTGTGGATCAGTTACTCATGTGGTCCTTTAACTTTCATCCGTCGCTCCAGAATGTGTTGCAGCATAAGCACAATAATTCCAGTACATTACTGGGTGCATGTAGGCTCTGCTTACTTTGCTTTTGTTTATTTAGCTCGCTGTCTTTTCACTCTTATTTGCAGTGTCATTACTGAACACTCCCAGCGTCTCAGACAGGAGTGCTGATTAACCACTTGTAGATCAGAAAAGCAATAAATTCAAATACTTACAAAGAATCAAATAATGAATAGGTAAACAGGCCAAAGAAATGTTCTGTTTGACTTCCCTGTAAGAAAAATACACTCAAAAAGTGAAGGAATTTGTGTTTGGTCAATTTGTTGCTTTAAATATGTTTTTTATTGTAATAAGATGCATTTGTGGGATGACCAGCAGAGTTGAGAATGTCAGTCTGTCCAGCACAAACAAGCCCTATCTTATCTGACAAACAGCTTGAAAACTTTTTCTTTGGGGTTCGTCTGTCTCTGACGCTCGTCTTCCCTCTCTTCTTCCTGTGTTTATGTTTTAGATGATCATGGCGGCAGCGCCCTCACCTGTCTGAGTCCAGTGCAATCAAAGTCTCCTCAGCGTGCTGACTCAAAGCAGCGTAGCCCTTGTTATATTTCACTGTCCTAAAAGGAAGAACAGAGGGAATTATCACATTGAGAGAAGTGAGCTCCGTTCCGTCCTGCTGGACATTTCCTCTCATGCCTCCTCACCTCTTGGCTCCCTGCCGCGGCTGATGTGTGACTGCAGGCCCCGGAGAGAGCGCCTTCTTCTTCAGGGCCTTCCTCGCCATCTCCCTGTGTTTCTCTTCAAGCAATCAGAGCAGACAATTCCAATTTTATTCAACCAGAATTTATCAGAAAGTAGAAAACCATGATTTCATTTCTTATGGTTTACGCAACTGTGTCCACAAACTTACTCCCACAACCACAACTCCCCACGTTCCTTACTAATAATATTTCATAAATATCAGCCTCCTCCACATGCACACTGCTTCTTAAGCTCCTTGATCGGAAGGATTTTTCCACCACTGAAAGACACTAAGAAGTTCTAGGAAAGCTTGTAACTTTTGCCAACTAATCTGGAACATCCACTCTTAATCTGCTGGATTAATAGATGTATTAACAGTCAGTGTGTACTCACGTTATCCCTGGGATGATTGTGTTTTGTTCACTTAATCTGTAGAGAACGTCTATTTGACTTGTCATTTGTTTGTTTGACAAGCATTCCTTTAATAAATAGTTTAAGTCTCAGACCAGATCAAATGTTTTAACTCATTATTCTTCCAATAAGTCTACATTTATAACGTGATAAAAATTTTTTTTTGTTGTTGATCATATTTGAAAACAATGACATGCAATAAATTTAATACAATGTGGACAGAGATATTTTCCTAAATGGAAGACCATCTGTCTAATATAAATAATAACATTTTAAAGAAGCACATTCAGTGTATATTACATTATTTGGAATTATTTTCTTGGTTTTGCTGTCTTTTACCCTTTTCAAACTTACAAGTATTTGGGGGTGAAAAGGCGCAGATGAGAGAGTAAAATATGTCATGTGGTTTGTTTTTGCAGACTGACTCAGAGGGCAGCTGCATCCACCACTCAAAATCCAACATTAGCTCCTCCTTTCACACGAAAAAGCATCAGATTCATGTCTATTTTGATAGCATCATGTACAAAATGCTATCAGATCAGACAGTGGATCAGTAAGATGCACATGGAATATTTATAAGCATGCAGCTCTTCTGAATGTCTAATACGGATGAAGTGAAGTCTGAGGATTGGCTGAATAAATGAAACTGAGTCATGATACGTAGTCTGAGAGTGGATGCCGGTCAGTCTCATGTGACTCAGGCTGCCCTCAAGAGGCCAAGGAGACACTATAGAGCTGTCCTGTTTAGTAGGCAACGTAAACAACAGCAGATCAACACATGGTTCAGCTCTAACCGACGAAACAAATCCTGTCAAAACAACATCTGCAGGCAAGCACTTCAATCGGAAAAATCTCCATTTAGTAACAACCCCCTTGACTTTGGTCATCCAGGTTTAACTGATGTGTTTGTCCACCTGCAACGCATGTTCACTTATTCTGCAAGTGAAGCAAAAAGCCTGTGGTAACTAAGAAAGCTGATAACCACCTTTGTGACCATTGATTGCCACTTTGGGTCAGTCTGGACGGATCATGTAAAGTAAGCCTGGCTGCTGAACTTGAAACACAGCACTCCATGGACCCAGTGACGCCTTGTTTACGACGGTGGCTCCACCAGACTACAAGGAAATGCTTACGTAGTTTGAGGTGGATAGCCGGAGCTCTGGACATGATGTAAGGTCCTCTTTTCTCCACCGGCCGGATGCCTCCATCTGTGGTCTTCGGTCTCGTGCCACTACTTGGTCCCTTAAGTGGAAGCAAAGAAAGAAAAGTCTCATGTTCATATAAGGTGGTCAAGTGTGAGGTCTTATCAGTGCAGAAACTGAAAGTTTTCATCCTATTCTTCACATAAATACCAATCATTCCAGTGTGGACTGAAAGGAAGAAGAACACCTTCAAGAAAGAACATAATCTACTTAATAAATAGCCACACAGGCAGTAAAAATAACCTCTGAATCTCTCATCAAAACAAATAAACAATAATTAATTGAGGTGTGGAATTTCCCAACACTCCCATTAAATCACACATACCAATTTCATGTTACTAAACACTAGTTCGTGTTGTCATCCGGTTTAAATTAAGAGTCAAACTCGGCCTTGTCATGCAGCAGAAAGCTGGCTATCTCAAACCTATTTTGAAGCTGCTTTCTAATTAAAAAAAAAAAAAGTGGAGAAACAACATGCTAGGCTAATAGTTAGCCTCCCTATCACTGAGCAGGCTTAGCATAGCAGTTAGCCGCCGTTACCGACAAAACTTCCTCCAGCAGGCTGTCCTTCTCCGGCTCCTCTATTATGTCGTTCATCATCTTGACGTTCGCTGTCACAAGTGGCTCCACAGCAGCGCCATGACGACCGCTGTCCCGCCGGGGAACGGACTTTGTTGTATCCTTTCACTCAGGAGGAGACACTTCTGTTAGCCGCTAATGCTAACGGTGACGGCTTCAGGGTCCTTCCGGACAAGAATACCACAATAAAACCTGTACCGGAAACTGATAAAAACAAATACTGTAGACTGAAAGCAAAATGCTAAATGAATTGCTACTAAACTGTGGAGACATTTTTCTTAGATGTTTCCATGTTTAAGTTTCCATTGGAATTAATACAAATAAAATGTTAGATGATTGAAAACAAACATAAGCAACATCATATTATTATACATACTGAATTGAATGATCAACAGGGTATCTAATTTACAATATTTAAACATTGATTTATTTTGTGAAAATTCCCATGTGAATCAAGTATTTCCATTCTATTCTACTAATGTGCAGCAAAGCAAGGTAAGTTTGTCTCTACACCACCACAACCCAATTCACAGGACTTTACAAAGAATACATTAAAAGAAGACATAACAACTTCAATCTTCAAAGATTAGGATTATGAATTACACGAAAAAAGGTGATTAAGAATAGCATCAAAAGGAACATAAATAAAGTAAAACTTTGAGGTAAAGGTAATAAAATAAGTTAAATCCATTGCATTGCTTAAATATAAACTTTAAGTCCTTATTTAAAAGAAATGAATGTGTCAGCAGTCCTCAGGTGTTCAGGAAGTGTTTTCCACAGGTGAGGAGCATAGGAACTAAAAGCTGCTTCACCTCGTTTTTTCTGACTTTGGAAACACTGAGTAAACGTTTTTCTGAGGACCTCGGGGGTTTGGATGAGTCACATTCTACAAATCTGAGATGTATTTAAGTCCAAGAAAATTCAAAAAATCTACAGCTCCTTTGTAGGGTACAAACTGACATACATCATAATTGGAGGATAATTTAGGACTTGCTTTTTCAAACTGCAACAAAACTATACATTACATTATAGTAAAGCAAAAAAAAAAAACCACTACAATCTTATGCTTTAATGATGTGTGTGTATGTGTGCAGTATGGATGTACCTCAAACCAGCATGTTTAGTTTACATGTATCAATGGACTGATTTCAGCCTGGATGTGAAGCGGAGGGGTCTGCACGGGTGGAGGAGGATCCATTCATCATTATAAAGGAGCAGGAGAGAGGAGACGGCGCAAACCTGCTTCAAACCGTCATGAAACTCTTTGACTTGTCAAAACAACCACGAGTCTGTTTGCATGATGTTCGGCTCAGATTCATTGCAGTGAAGGTGAAGTCAATATTAAACATATTCTGCTTTCACAGCTATTGTATGTCAAAATAACATTGGTCAAAAAAAATCTATTATTGATTTCCAAGACATCAATAAAAACACAAGATGGATAAGTTCATTTACTGCTTTCTTTATTAGGTCCACCCTTTTGAACACAACAGGACAGCATGGATTTAATTAACAATATAGACATTTTTTTTCAGTGGTAGGGATCGGGAGAACTCGTCTCTTTATACATGGAGGGTCCTGCAGAGAGAGCAACAACACGGAAATAAACCACACTGACCATCATCTGCTGTACGTACACATAGCGTGTAAACCTGGACAATAATTTATTGAAAAGCTTTAGCACCTTAAACCTCAAGATTTCTAGTTTCTTGTTCATTTAGTGCAGTCTTACCTTGACAGTCTACAACCTGTCAATTCCCAACTCTTCAGGTGTTGAGATGCCAAGTTCTGTGAGGGTGGGCTTCAGCTCCTGTATCAGGTAGGGGTAGATGTCTTTGTGGGGGCCGGCCTTGTCCTGTTAAGAGGCCGAAAACAAGTTTACTTTAAAGCAGTGTTGAGAATCGTTACCGAGTCCGGATTCCTTTTTACATTTTGGAGGCTGCCAGAGGTTCTCAGCTGGTGAATGTATCTCCAGGTTTACATGTTTTAGCCTAAGTGCCAATCTTTTTTTTCTTTCCCCTTTTCCCAATTTAATGTCCAACCAGGGATTGGAACAATATCTGAAACCACTGTGTAATACACTGCGGCTGCGTTGCAGGGAGCGGGGACGGGGAGTAGACAGCGCTCACCTTGATGGCCTCCAGGATGCGGATGGCGCTGGCCAAGTCGTTCAATCGTCGACAAGCTCTCAGAGCTGAATCCAGGATCTTGGCTTCAGGTACCAGGTCGTAGCCGATCAGGGTGTTCATGCCTTCAGGGAAACGTAATCGAGAAAAAAAGTCAACAAAGACAACATGAGAGATTGTCTTTCCAGCTGCTTCCGGTCCCACACGCTCGAGGTCAGGAAAGGAGTCTGACTTCATGCTCTGTCTAACGTGGAAGCAAAACAAGAACGACTGACTAATAAATGTTCAACAAATCACCTTTCCTCAGCTCCCAGGCATCGATGTCGGGCTTGTTGAAGTAAGTGACCCAGCGGGAATCGAACTCCTCATCCGTCTCCACCTTGCCATGGGAGTAACACCTGGAGGCCAGTGGAGCTGAAAACATCGCACACAAGCAAAATACTTCATGACAGAGTCACTCACTCCACAACACGTTTTCCGTTCCACCTCAGCTCAGAAGCCCCAGAATAAGAGTTTAGTGATTAAAAACCATAGATCATCTCCACCACTTCCATTTCTTCACAACAGAAGAATAAAGTTATTTTTAGTGCAGTTATTTACTGGATGTTGAAATGCTGATGTGCTTTTCCCATCATCTGAGATGTAACCACATACAGTTAATTTCAGTCAATATGTGGAACAAATTCCAGAAGAGATGAAGATTTAATCAGACAATCAATAAATTTAAAAGAAAGACAAAATGAAATAAATCATCAACTTCCTGTTGATCCCACCAATTGATTAGTTAACACATTATTGCCCCTACATCTTTAGTGGCACTATGTCCATTTCACTTTTCAATCATGACAACATACCAGTGGATCCGGAATGACTGAATAGACCATCAAGTTCCAATTTACAGCCAGCAATTTTATTATTTCAGATTTTACATTCTTGAATGTTCATTTCCAATGTCCATATGTTTACATATGTACAAACTGATTACAGCCAAGTGTGGAGTGAAACCTACACTAGACATTTGGTGCTCAGACTACGAGAATCACCGGTCAATATTGTTTGTATTTTTCAATTTAAAGATCCCATATTGCAGTTTTTCAACAATTTCACACAGGTGTCAGAGGTCCAATAACATTGTATTGAAAGTGAAATTAGAATTTCAGCCAGCCTAAGAGTCCCTCCAGTGAGCTGTACTGAGAACAGGCTGTTTCTGTGTCTGTCCACACCTTCTCCAGGCAGAGTCAGAATTTAATAGAGAAACCAGTTAGTGCTATGCCGTGTATAAACTCTGTCGTTCATCCAGAACCAGAGTCTGACCGAGAAAGAGATCCTCCTGAAGATGGTGAGTTAAAATGTTGTACCACTAGAGGTGGTCACTTTCATGCATAATGTCATGAAGGGAAAATCTCTGATTTATCTGTTAAAAAGTGGAGCAAGCAAGTGAGGGAGATATTGTTAACACTTTCTTCTCCTTTTGGGCCATCATTCACATGTCATGAGGACACATATTACAGTTAGAAAACCATCATAAAGTGAATTTTGTATAATATGGTACCTTTAAAAAGCCAAATAGCTAATAGCTAGATTAGTCAATGGTAAATATGTGACAGTCATACAGTATATATAGATCAGTATGAGCGTATGTGACAGTGTGCGCGTAGCAAACTCTAAAGCCTCAGGGGACCCTGAAGTCAAATCAGGTCAGGCAACAGTTGCAGCAATTTCACCTTCATCAAAGTGAGAGCTGTGTCTATAAATAACATTTAGGTAGACATCATGTACCTGACACAGGTACAGCTACTTGCAACGACTATATCTTTATGAGCAGGGAGGTATGTTGAGTAGCATCTTATTATTGTTTTTTCTCTAATTTCTTTGAAATTAAACTTTTATTTATTAGACTTTCATTAGACCTTGTTGTTGCCCAGCATCTTTTTCTTTCAATCACTTAACCAAATTTGTCCATTTAACTGTAGAACATAAACTATAAAAAAAATAAATAAATACTTTAGCAAAACTAGAAGAAGTATTTAAACATAAACCCAATGTCTTTGTTAAGTCATACAGCATCTTGTATTCAAAAAATGTTAAACCTACACATATATAACAATGTAATGCTTTTTACTGGTTTATACCACATATAAAGTGCATGCAGAAGTGTTTCACGCTAACTTTATTCTACTGCAATGTCTTTGAAGAAGACTGGGGATTCAAACTTCACTGAATGCACAGGAAATCATCTTTAGTAAACAGTATTACTAATCATTACCAACGTTACACTTGTGATAAAGGATAGAGATAAATTAATCTACATAAGTTACACAAAATCTGAAAATTTTACAATAACTGATTGCCAGGCAATATTGCATTAATCCATAAACATTACATGTTTTGTTTTTTTTTTAAGAAAAAAAGTTGTTATGGGTGCTCACTGTATCGATTTCTCCGTTCACTTCAGGGGAATCAGAGCAGTATACCAGGTCACGGACTCCCTGGTGATTTTGGGTTGAAGTATGAACATATATAGGCGCAATATATGATGGTTACAGGGATCAAAGTTCAGGCTGTAGGGACGTGACGATACGAGCTGCGTATAACCTGCGGCCAATGACTCTCTCCAACACACTGAGGAGGGTCATCACAAGGTCGTCACTTCTTTTACTACAATTCATTTCAAGCCTTTTCCGCTAAAATACAACTCCTCTGAGCAGGAAAACACAAAAATACTTTGAGTCCCCAGCTCTCGATGACAGCCTCTCTCATAAATAACTCAATGTCACCCCACGTTAGCTTCTAGCTCCAGACACAGCCGCCGCTAAGCTAGGCAGATACCCGCGCAACACTATTGGAGTTTCGTTTACTACAGATGGATAATTTCATGTGGCGACAGGTGTATGGAGGACAGTCCTACCTGAGTAAGAGGGTCTGGAACGGGCCAGACTGCGGGCCCCTGAGGCAGACAGTCGGAAAACGGCTCGAAGCATGTTAGCACTGTGGCTACTCGCTGTCCTGAAGCGGCTACTGAGGGAGACAGACTGCACGGAAAGGCCCGAAGAGAGCCGACTGGGTCACGTGATCTCCGGAGATAGCCGAAACTCGAGAGAACAGCAAGATTTATTGTAGAAATAATATTTACAATAACGATAACAACAATAACATTTTATTTTACATGAATTTCTCACTTACATTTATCCAACAGAAGCGTATATGAAATTAAATAAAAATTCTGTGAATAACCAATCATATTTATTTTTTAAATACACTTCATTTTGCAACGATAGCAACACTGTTGGACACCTCAAGTAATGTACATGATTCTTCAAAGTCCTCATTTGATTTTTGTTCAATTTGTCTTTCGGACCTGGCAACCCTGAGTCTGAACACTTTATTTGTTGTCATGCTGGTTTTGGCAGCATATCCCTGTAATACAAATTTCTATTGATATGGATTACACTTTTATGAGAATGATTTACACTTGTTTGGATCAACTTTTAACTTTATCTACATATCTGGAATTTTTTAAATTCAATTCAACTCAATTCAATTTTATCTATAAGGTGTTGACACAGCATGAGGTCTAAGGCCGGACTGATCCTGGCAGACCCATTACACACACTCCACCACCAGTGTCAGCTGCTTCTTCCTGGATGCAGATACTTGGTGCTCAGATGTAGGATAAAAAAGAGAAAGCTTTAAACAAAGAAGCTCATTGGTCCCTGTCGTGATCACTTTTTGTGGAGGAAAATGTATTATTTCCTGTCTAATATATGTACTGTATATTTAGTTTTTATTTTCTATTTTGCTGGTGGCAGAAGTAATTTCTCCTGGGGGATGATAATGTTTGACTTGACTTTTCTCATTAATACATTTAGACTATAAGTGAGGAAAGGCACAGGGAATATGAAGAGTTGGGGCCCTCCTGGAGGTAAATGGCCTTAAGTTTGCTGTGACATGAACAGCTATTCAAAATAATCATTATGCTCTGATCAAAATTAATCAACACAATGCATGTTTTATACCCTCAATTAAAGCTTGGGCACTTGAACAATTCTGACTTGTGATCTCTAATATGAGTCATGCTATTTTCTATTTTTTGAGACATTATTGATCAGAGCCTCTCTGTCTTATCCACACATTAATTTCCCACACAGTCAAATATGTCCGTCGAAACCACCGGTGTAATTTCCTGAGCCTTCAAAAATCACGGTAAGACTTTAAACAGAGTGCAGAGGCCTGGAGAACCAGCAGATGGAGGTGTCGGTTTAAAAAACGCTCTGATCCGCCCTCAGTTAGTTCCCAACAGCACATCCTTGTTTTGGTTTCTGTTTAAGCAGCAAGTAAGTTTGAAAGGAAATGCTCACATAGAAACAGAAAATCTGTAACTTAAAAAAATTGCTACTTTGAGTTTCATCAGGCACAATGTTCAGAATGTTTTGTTGTTAATGATAGAAATGTGAGCCTATTGATAAACCATTTGAAACATTTTTTTGTTGCATTTATTCACACAACATGCATGTGCAGGGGCAGTATTGTGTGTGACTACGGCACAGTGGATTACCCTGTGCGTGTGTGTGTGTGTGTGTGTGTGTGTGTTCTTAGTGACGTGGTAAACCGTAATCCTCCCTAAGCCCAGGGCACCACAGTGGATGTCCATTAGTCTAATGTGCCTGTGCACATCTTTCCTCCTGCATCCCTGTCCGTCTCTTTCTTCCTCTCAAAATCGGAGCACTCGTTTTATTTGCAACCGCACGCTCTCTCCACACCGGGGCTTTAAATATCTGCTGTGACTCTACAGTGCACGTTGGAACCAATCAGCTCCAGCTTTACATTGGCTTTGTGGGGATAAGCAGTGTGACCTCTAACCTCCAAAAGGAACAAGACAGGAGAAAACACTTTCTCTTCATTTAGATTTAATGGGACAACATCATATGGCACACATATTCCCGTGTGAGCTATTAACTTATCACCATGGCAACATCAACTACAGGCAGGTATTTGCAGAAGGGGTGTAGCTCCTGTCTCCGTAACATATCATTTTTCCAAATTTTACAAAGATCATGTCTGTTTTTTTTTTTTGTTTTTGTTTTTAAATTCTGAACACCTTCATGGGCCAAGAGACCAATTATGGTCATTTCTATGTATTTATTTCTGGGTTTCTATAAAACTATGTGATACAAGTTTTAAGTTACAAAACTCATCACCTCTCAAAATATTCCACTCATCAAGAAGTCTGAAGAATGAGACAACTGCATCATGAGAGCACTTCAAGTAACAATTTTACGAGATCTATAGATCTTTTTTAAACTATAATTTGTGAAGTATTGTGTCATTTTGATACCACCTTGCAATAGTATCTCAATATAGAAGAATATAAATTAAGTCTTCATATATCATAAACTGACCACTTTGATGAAACTGTAACACAGTTAAGGATGCATAAACATTCTCATCTAAGAATGGGAGGGCTACTGGTTTGAGTCCTGGTTGGGTGAGCCTGTGTGTGTGGAGTTTGCATGCTCTCTGAATGTCAGTGTGTAATGTACTGGCGGCCTGTCCAGGGTGTACCAGCATCCTGCTATCATTTGTTGGAGTTGAAGTTGTAGAAAATGGTAACAGAGCTGCTGTCTCACTCTCTTCTCTTACTGAATTATAGTTATCTTATGTCTTAGTTGACATTGTTGTACAAATTCTGCAGTTTAACAGCCATGTCACAGAGCATCTTCCTCCCACTAACTAAAGTAACTTGAGCTGAACTCAGTGAGTGAACCAGTTGTCACACAGACCAAATACAAAGCTGATAACTCAGCTACAATTCATAGCATCGCGACAATAATACAACTAGGGACACACGATACGGACATGCTATGTGAATTAAAACTAGGTAGTCTGATTGTTTTGGTTCCTCTCACAGGTAAATGATCTGAGTGATCTAAGCCAGAACATCCAGGCTTACAATGTAGCCCCATGATTATATCATGTGTCACATCAAAACAGGCCAGAGACACAGTTTGGTTCTACAGTTATGATGGTTTTATTGGCATTTTCCCAGGTATATTTTACAGTGACGGTCACAGTCTGCAAAGGTAAAGAGACATGAAACAAAGAGTGGCACTATTGCAGTTAAATATGGGCCTCTCCTCTGTGTGGCCTACATACAGCATGTAGCATGCGGTCGCCATGTTGGGATATTTTTTGCCTGGATAGATGAATAATTCAGTGTTTCCTAAGAGCGGATGGACATGCATAACACACTCAATGCACTATATTTATATTGCTGGGGTTTAAATCATGGGTAAATGATGGCCTGGTATGTGAAGAGGTCATTGACTTTATTTCTTTAACTCTCTAACAGTAAGAATTGATTCTTCCGTCCTCCGCCTGTTTCACCATCAAATGTCACTTGTTGAAGGAAATGCTGTTCAAACCATATACAAATACAGCTCTTCACATTCACACCAGACTTTTGGATGCAAATCTGAGGCTGCAAGTTTTATAAATCACAATACATCGGAGAAATATGAATCTCACTGCTTTTGAATGATCAGATTTACTTCCCTGAGGAAAAAAAGGTTATACTTTAGAAATGATGGCATCAATTTGTTTTAATACTGCTTCTTGACAGAGTTTGGTACATGACTGTTCCAAAGTCATGGTCCAAGTACTTAAAGGGGGCATATTATGCCTGATTTGTATTTATTCATTTTCAATAATATATAATATTTCAGGCTTTTTAAATAAAATATGCCAAAGTGTCAAATACTGATGAGTTGCTGTTAGTAAATCACAGATTTTCTAATATGTTACTTGTTCGAGACATCAAGCAAAACGGCGATGCTAGCATCAAATTACATGTTAACAGATTAACTTCCTGGAAGCTGGGCGATCAGAGGCAGGAGTTCCAGAGTATCAATAGGTCCCCTTTAATGAGGAGTCCATGATCTACTAGATCAGTAAAACCTACTTGAATTGCCTGTGGCCTTTTAATAGACTGTAAGGGCTGTGTGTCGACTACACTCACTGAAAATCACTGTCGCCTCTTCATGTAGCATCACAGCAAATTAACTGATGGATATACAGTTTGTCTCACAATATCAACACAGGGCGAATGGTATCTTATAAACGAGGTGTACATACAGTTTATATTACACACAGACTTTAAAAAATAAAGAAGAGAAGAATGATGGAGAGAAGTGGACGAGTGATCTAAATCACTGAAGCCATCGAAGAAGCACTATGTACAGCGTGGATCGAGTCGGAGTGGACGTCGTGTGACAGAGCTAATTATTTAACGAAATCAAAAAGGGCGACATCACAGAACAACACTAACTGTATGGGGCCTTTGTGGTGGGCAGGTAATGGGAGAGAGGGGAGAGAGCAGGAGGGAAAGGATGATATGTGCATGTGTGCAAACCTCTACCAGCATCACAATACAAGCATGACTTTGCAGCGAATGCTGTTGAGCGAAAGGAAGTGGGCGCCGGGCGTTTGGGAGTAGGAGCTGGGTTCCCTTGTTGATGTTGTTTATTTCTTTTGTTTGTGGTGTCTGGGGTTGAATGGGGATGAAAGCACTTTTTGTTGCTGTAGTTTAGCCACTGCCCAACATCTTCGTAGCACGCTGGTTAGCCTCATCAATCCTGGTCTTGTTGGAATCGGCCTGAAATGGAAAAATATCAGCTGTCATGAAAGCTCATGAAGAGACTGAGCTGATGGATGATCAGAAAGGTCAAACAGATTTTCACTGCTGGAATGAGAATCAGATTTTCTTAATTAGTGTGTCAAACACAGCAAAATCTGCTACATCCTCTCTCAAATACCCACCGTGAGCCTGTTCTCCACGCTGAAGATCTGACGAATGCCTCATTCTCACTATTAGCTCCATGTTATGTTGCTTTAATGACTTTTCTAAATAAACTCTGCGTACAGTACCTTCTCCATGATCCTGTCAATCTGGCGGTTCTGGGTGTCGATCTCCTGACCCATGTCCAGGGCCATGTGACGCAAATTGCCGATGATCCCGCCCACCTGCTCTAAGTTCTCGTCCATCTCGTTCTCTCGGGCGTCATCTGTTACCCTGAAATGCACAAGCAGAGGAGGTGCTCACTGTCCAGTCGGTATCAGCCTTTCTGGCCAGGCAGGAAAGGATCAAAGTAAGATAATGGAATTTTTTGATAGGAAAAAAACATTGAGTTAAGGTGGCTTTGTAAAAGTATGGAAAGATGCTTTACAGCACTTAAATCACATTATTTTTCATGATCAATCTGCTCCTGACTAGAATCCACAAATCTTCTATCATGTATTAGTATTAATAAGTGACACACGCACGTGTGATGGAGCAGACAAGCGTTTCCACCTGGTAGGTTATCTTATTGTTTCATCTTATTTCTCCGATCAAATTGTGACTTAAGTTAACTGTAATGTGCCCGCATATTTATTCCCAGGAAAGAGGACCTTTCGCTCTGCTGAAGATACTTCAATATAACTCAAGGTCCAAGGTCAAAATATTTTCTAATAGTCTCCTGGAATGAAAATAACTTCTCTAAAAACTCTGGAATTAAATGAGAAAAAGAAACAATACATCTTCTGTACAGCAAATCCAAAGAAAACAACAAAGTAATCACTTTGTTTTGTAGCCTCACTAGACAAATAAATTAAAACTTTAAAATAATGCTCTGAATAAATAGTGTTTCACAAGATTCAGCTTTAAAAATATGAATTATAAACATTTTGCGGGCACCCTGTTAGCGTCATAGATCAGCCCACAAGGTCCTGAAAAATAATGGAAAACCAGATATTTTCATGAATTTATTAAAACATTGCAGACAGGACTGCACACGTCCAGTCAAAACAGGTCCTGTTCTAACTGGTAATGACTGCTATAGCGTTTCATAACATGCAAAATATCATCATAACAATGATTTAATTATCCCTGTTAATTGTATGGCAGACTCGAATATAAGTGTTTTGCACACTTGGAGCCCACTTTGTCATCAAACCAACGCCTACACACACATACACACACACACACACACACACACATGCTTACCTGCGGATGAAACCCCCACTGATGGCCATCTGTTCACGTTCGTCCACCACTCGAGCCCCCGGCTGGCTGTTCACCACTCCATCTTGGTTCGCTCCCCAGGCCTGGCCCCCACCCTTAATCCTACCATACACACATTTCAGTCAGGGCACGTTAGCCACCATACATACACTTTGTGTGTGTCTGTGTGTGTATGTAATGAACATGCTTTGATTGTATGTGTTGATGAGTTTGAGTATGGAAAGGTCTGCCTTGCGGTTTACTATCAAAACATATACGCTTATATATGTTCAGAGTGACGAGCCAATTAGGCTGCTAAAAGCCACACGCCAGCCATGTATGATTAAGTTACATACATGCATTTGCAGCCTGTTAGTGAATAATTGATCCAACATGCAGATCAATTGAATCAGAGCACAATAAGCTCATGCTGTGGCTTGTGTTAGAAAGAAATTTCAAAGAAGAAAATAACCCTCTCCCACAAGCAGTTACAGAAGACCACAAACACGGAACGCAATAAGCAGACACACACACAAACACACAAACACACAAAAACACACACACAGAAACATGCAGGGTGACAAGACTTGCGAGGCGGAGACATATGACATGCATTGTTGGACATAGGGAGGGAGAATACATAAAGATAAACAGGATCAGATACATGCTGTGTCTCTAAAAAGAAAGCTGCGTTGTTAGATTGAGAGAAACACACAGTGATCATTGGTCTATCTGTGACAAGCCCTTCATTTCATCAGGATGGGTTGGATCTGTGGGAGGACACCCTGCACACAGTCAAATGAGCACATGTAATTCTTAGCGTTTGTTTGATTATGCTTGGAGAATCTGATAGGTGAGAGGTCTCCACTGGAGACCGTCGGTGCATTTTAAAAGCTTCTCTGGAGGAGTTCAATCACGCCCATCAGGTGCTCCAGTCAGGCCAGAACAACGAGCAAGAATTGTCATACTCAAGTCATTTGACCTGGAGGGGGGGAGACAGCCTTACAAAAGAGTCTAAATTGAATGGAACACATGACATAACCACAGGGTTACGTAATAAAGAGGCTCATGAATGAGAGGACCAGCGAGCTATAGAATAGACAAGATCTGAGCCCAAAATGATTTTACAGCACGTGGAAGCATCAAACTTCTCATTACCTGGTAAAATCAGACTGTGGCAGCTAAACAAAATGGACTAAGATGAATTATGGATACAAAAATTGTTGTAATTATCATTAAGATAAGAAAACACTTGAATCGTGGATATCTGTTGCTACTTTTTAATCCTAGAAAAATGTTTTATTGTAAACAAAATATTGATTATCCGTTACCTTTAGCTTCTTTAAAAAAGGATTTTATTTATTTTTGGTTTTTCAGCCACTTGTGTTTTCTATAGCTCAGAGAAAGATGAACTAAGAAGAGTGTATACATTGGTCCCAGAGTGTAATATGCTCAGACATGACTCAGTGGCCATAGTTTGGCAATTAGGAGTGAGAAAAGATGTCACACAAGACTTTAGGAAGGATTTGAGAGTGATACAACAGAGCAAATATGTTAATTTTAAATGAAGTTTCAAATTTTAAAACTCAAAAACAAAAAGAACTGCTCCTTAATCACCTCATGTTGAAGTTTTGGATTCTTCAGTTCATACTGAGTGTGAAACAAGCTAATGTTAACATTGAGCTTGTTCATTAAATGAGCTTGCCTCAATGTGTTTTGAATCATTTAGTAGTTTGTGATCTCAGAACCAAATATACTGTATACCATTATGTCAACCCGTTAATGTTTGCATACTTTTCCCACGTTTTGCTGAATGGGTTCTTTATTATTTTCACATGATGGAATCTTAAACTGATGACATACAATGTGACACCTGGGAAAAGTGAAATCCTGTTCCCGCCAAACCCTGAATGAACTCAAACAATACGCCTGGTCTAAAAGAAATACATGCTCGTGGTGCCTCGAATCTCAAATGAAACTGATTTGAGTCACACTTTTTGCTTTGTAACATGTTTTTCTTAAGATCAGACAACACCTGATTGTATTCAAGCAATAAAAGTTCAACCACCTCAACTTGTATCAAGGGTTGTTTAAAATTATGCTTGATTGAATTTTGTAGCATGTTGGCAGATACTCTTATTTGCTTTTTTTTTTTTTTTGCAGAGAAATACATGAAAAGATCAACGCCGCCCTCATGAGGAGATGCTAAATATGAAACTTAAGAGGTCAAACTAACACATCTTAAACTCACATGAGAATAGGATTATAAACTAAAGCTATATTAACTTGTCCCTATCAGTGCATGATGCCGCGAGCTTCACTCACAGTTTCACCGTCAATCTTTTCCATGTAAGTGTCTGCAAAAAGAGACAAATAAAGACTATTCCAAAATGCTGAATCATAACTTTAAAGCAGGTTTCTGATTTGAATGACCCATGAGATGAACTAATATTAAAGATCACACATTTTTTATCTCAAATTTAATGTTAAAAACAC
>OMNM01043862.1:0-22151 GCA_900302745.1 Parablennius parvicornis
AACCAGCATAGAGTGCCACAGTCCCAAATACTACAATGCACGCAGTGAGTAGAAGACTCACACGTAGATGTGTTAAAACAGGCTCGTGTCAGAGGCTAAACAAACACGCTTTTCACTCTTAACAATGTGCACAAAATATTTTGCACCTTTTTATTGCAAAACTGCATAAAACCATTTGTTGTGCATATTCATTAGTCTTTTTTTTTTCTCCCATATGTGCATTTAGCTGAATTTTATTTCTCTCCTCTTCCCTTGGTTGCTGAATTCCTCTCTAATCATGTTTTTCCCTCTCTCTGAGGACTGGGGGGGAAAAGATGCAGTATGTCTGTCCTCTTAAGGTTTTACCGCCGCACTACCAAAATATTGCATGGCATATTGATCACCTCTTAAGTGGAGCATGTTTGAGTGAATGTCTGTTTTCTGGATTTCTCACATTCTTGGTGGTTAGTTACAGGGAGGCTGCCATAAACGAAGCTGTCAGGTGCTCGGTTCTTGTCTTCCCATTCATACATAAAGTCTAGTCGAGGTTCATAACCCGGTGTGCGTGAAGCTGTAGGTAAAATAATTGCAGGAATCGGTTCACGTGTGATTGTTTTGGAGAAACGTTCACTGCAGGAAGAGTTCAAATACTGTAGGCAAGCCGAGAATCATATTTGCTGCTGTTGCTTTGTGTAGAGTATTTAACAGACTTAATGAGAGCGATAAGACATCACCGAGAATGAATTGGTTCTTACCGGTATAAATGCACTTTTTTCTTTTTGTAAGAAATTTAGAATTTCTAATGTAAGACGTACAGTAATATACTGAAATTGAGATAGTTTTTTTTTTTTTTTTGGATAAGTGATTTTTAGGACTGTTAAAGGCTTGTTAAGTAAGCGTAATGGTAAAGGAAATAACTTGAGTAAGACTCTATGCCTCTTAACATAGTTTTACAATGTAGCTCCTTCTAAAAATGGACTGATTAGGAATTAAGAGGAGGGAGACGTTTTATTTACAGTATTTTGGATCCATGTCCCACTGCACCTCTGCATTTTCAGGACGCCTTCGCACTGAAGCTTCTCAATAAGTGACGACTGTCTGAGCCATCAAGGCTTTTGTCTCATGAACATTGCATGCTTTCCAACAAGTTCTGCTTGTTTAGGTTTTTTTTATATTTTTTTTTTTGTTTTGTTTTTTTAAGAGGTCCCTATGGAGGGACCCAAATTGTAAGAGCGTCATCAATGGCAATGCAACTCACTGCTGGACCAATAAGGTACTTCTCCAGCTCACGATCAAACTAGTGATTGTTGTCGCCATATATTTACCCGTCGATACTGTGTAGGAAAATCCTGGGAATTCACTGACTGAGTCCTAATAGTTCTCTTTCCCCCGACACTGGTTAGCTTTTTGTGAGCGAGTGGTTGGTCTTTATTCAGCTTTATTCTCTTTAGTCATTGTCCACAGTGGACGCTTGAAATGGAAGTGGCTGTTTTGCCTGTCGGTGTTTTGACTTTCAAAGTGTGCGCCCAAGTACTTTGTAGATGTTTTGTTTTTTTTGCACCAGCCCAACTCTTATCAGTTGTGTTTGGGAATGAAAGTTGAATCAGGACTGCTTTCATGCAGCCACAGTCCACATCAACATTGCCTGCCTGTTAAGTCGGTCAGGACGCTCTGAAGATAAAAAGACTATTGAAAAGCGTCTGAATGTCTCATAGCATAAAAACATCCGCTTTCTTTCTGTCAATTGCCTCTATTTAGATTATTGATTTGGATAATAAGTTTTTGGATGGCATCCTCTTAAAGGTCTAAATTGCAAGCGATGGATATGCAGACGTGGCGGCTGGATGATCTCACACACACCTGATAATTGGTGCAGCTCAGACTCAGAACTGGTCAGAGGCTGAAGGTTTACCACTCTTTACTCAGTAGTCATTTAAAGAAGTAAAATTCACTGCAAGTTTTCCACAGGTTAATTTTCTTTTTCTTTTTTTCTCTTTTTTTTTTTTAATTTTTGTGTTTATGTAACAGTTTTTGTTTTTTTAATATTTTATTTTTGTGCTGTTGTGCACAAATTGTTTTGGACTTTAAAAGTTTTTTTTCTCTTTTTTTTATTCTTTTTATTTAAAGAACAATTTTGTTTTCGTTGTTTTATAGCGGACCATCTGATTATGTCAAATTTTGATGTGGTTCAACTGAAGGAGAGTCGGTGCAAACCTGAGGGAAGAATGTGGAAAGCAAATTCATGATTTTGTTTCAATCTGACATCAAGGCTGGCAAATGAATTCAATGTAGTACCTTTTTTTTGCTGAACTGTGGTGCAGGTGGGATGTTATCTGATGTATCCCTTTTTATTTAATTTTTGTGAATAGGGGAAAATAAAAGTTTTTTCTATTAAGCTTTGAGTTGGCTGAAAATTGTGTTCTTTGTATTAGTATATTAAAATGTTCCAACTGAACTACTGCTTGAGAGGCCTGTATTGATAAAAATGGCCAATATCCATATTTCCACTTGAAATTTGAGGGTTTAAAAAAAACAAACTGAAAAAGGCGGCTTATTTTCAAATATATATTTGAAAAGCCTTTGACTCTTGTGGAGCATTAGCATTATTGTAATGGTTTCTAACAAAGTTACTATAGATTATACATAAGGTTTATCCCCACTGAGAAGACAGTTTGTGGATCACAAATTTGTATTAACGTGTCCAGATGCAACAGTTCACTTAATATACACTGCTAAAAAATGAAGGGACATTTCAAACATTCTACATCTCAAATAAAATTGATTTTTTGATTATAGTGCAATTCATTGATGGCAAAACATTTTTTTTAAAGCAATCTATGGATATGTTTTATCTGCATTTGATCCATCGTATTCATGGATAAACTTAACTACACATCTGAGAAGTGGTGGGCTGCCAAGGCACCAAGGGTCTTGCTCAAGGGCCGGCAATGGGATTTAAACCTGCGAACTTTTGATCATAAGTTCTCTTCTCAAACCTCGAGGCTGCCACAAAAGATCATGTGCCAATAGCTTTTGAACACAATCTGTTTTCATGTGGGGAAATGTAAGTTTGTATAAAGTCTTATTAAGAATTTAATGATAATCCAAGTAGGTTCTGTAGGTAGAGTGCGTGAATTCAGCGCTTCACTACTTCCACATTTTGTCACTTTACAGCCTTTTTCTAAAATGAATTCAATTCCAATGTACAATATGGTAGGGTAAGACAACGCGCACCAGACCTGACTGATGTGCCGTTCCACAACAGACAGTACGGTCAAAATGCAGGAGAGGTTGTGAACGACGCAGGTACTTGATGTCATACGCAGTCACACGAACAACCATAGACATTATAATGGAGATCACAGGGTAAATGTATCAAAAATGTTATTCTTATTTATAGAGGTATATTATTTATGATTAATTTATTATTATGTATTGTATATTGTCCCTGTCATCTCTCTCACATTGCCACTTTTCTTACTCCTTGTTTTATCCTTTGATAAAGATGTTCCCACAAAAAAAGAGTTTTTGTTGTGCAGCATTTATTTATTACTCATTGACTGGATTTGAACATGTGATGTCTCTGTCATGGATGAGTTGCAAGTTAATACATAGTCTAAAAAGTTTTTTTTTTCCACAATTTACAAAATTATCTTCTCAAAGCAGCACACAAGTCTTCTTATCTTTAAAAGGATTTGATGAGGCAGCGATCCCAGTGAGAAGAGGGTCACTACGCCTGTGTTCCTGACAGTATCGCACCAAATTGGCTGCTGTTAGGGAGATCTGTGGAGACAAAGGACATTTCACTGTAAATTAAAAAAAACAAACAAAATCTGTGTTTAATATTGTGGCTTATTGATCAATTTATTCTCAGTATAAAGGACTACAACTACAATTTGCGAAAGTTATCTTAATTATTTAAGTTCTTACATACCTTGAATCTCTCCATATTTGCCTCCACCCGTAGTTGATCCACCAGTTTCTGTGCCTGAATAATGCTGCTGCTGCCACTGCACATCTTTCCTGACATGACCTTCAGTAGAAAAGCACAAAAAAACATGTCCTATGTGGACAAAAGATTGTCCTCCAAACTTCTCAGCAGTAAAAGGAAATTCACCGCTTCCGAAGAGTCAGCTTGGTGTTTAAAAGAGATTCTGCTCTGAGATGAGCTTTTCATTGTCACCTGAACCTCCTTTTTATTTACTGCTGAGGGCAGTTCAAAGGCTCTGTGATGGTAAAGGTCATACAACACAGTGCTGGGAATGTCCTACAGATGAAAAGATTATTGGCCAGAGTTTGTGTGTGTATGTGTGTGTGTGTGTGTATACACCTTTTCAGGAAAGTTTCATTAAATTTAGCTAGAAAAGATTCATAATTATTCATAGTATGTTCAGTTATTGTGTGTGTCACCGCCATATTGGATGGGGAATCTCGTTTTCAGCTAGTGCCAGATTCATCCTGAGGTAACGCAGAACAAGCAACTTTGCTCGTGCTTTGTATACAAAAACCTGAAGGAAAGCTGAAGAGACGCCCACTAATGGACCTTTCTCAGCATTTCCCTGAAAGTGAACCTGTCTGGTGACATGATTGTTTGATGTTGCATACAGCTGCAAGTATCATGAAGCTGTTCAGATTAAAATCCCTCTTGCTTTCGACAACTCTTTAGATATACTGACATATACATTTTTTTTACATGTTAGATAGATAGATAGATACATAGAAAAAATTACTTAACTTTTACACAACCCTTTTCACTGAAAAATACACACACAATCTAACTGTAGACAATCTCTTCATCAATCGTGACTGTGAAGTGATGTGTGATGTCTGTACGACATTTCCAGCACTGTGTTGTATGACCTTTACCCATCACAGGGCCTTTGAACTGCCCTCAGAGCAGACTCTTCCTGTAAACAACAAGCTGACTCTTGGGAAGAGGAAAACTGTCAGTAAATTACCTTTTTCTGCTGAGAAGTTTAAAGGACAATATTTAGCCCACATAGGACAAGTTTTTTTTTTTTTTTGTGCTTTTCTGCTGAAGGTCATGTCAGGAAAGATGTGCAGCAGCAGCAAAGGCATTATTATTCAAGCACAGGACCTGGTGGATCAACTTCAGGCGGAGGCAAATGGGGAGAGATTCAAGCTGTGGTGGCTGACCTATCTATATCTATATCTATATCTATATCTATATATATATATCATCTTAAATAATTATGACACATTTCACAAATTGTAGTTGTAGTCTTTTATACCGAGACTGAATGGATCAACAAGCCACAATATTAAACACAGATTTCCCTATTATTATTTTTTTTCCATTTCCATTTGACACCAGTGAAATGTCCTTTGTCTCATCAGATCTCTCTAACAGCAGCCAATTTGGTCCGATATGGAGAGGAACACGGGCGTAGTGACCTTCTTCTCACTGGGATCGCTGCTTCATCAAACCATTTTAAAGATAAGAAGACTTGTGCGCTGCTTTGAGAAGATAATTTTGTAAATTGTAGAGAGAAAAAAAATCAACCTTTTAGAGCATATATTAACCTATGACTCATCCATGACACAGAGATATCACATCTCCAAATGAATAGTATAATAGGTTTTCATTAATAGAATAGCTACAAAAGTTACACCAGTAAATATGAACACGGTGCGAAATAACAACACGTGTTTTATGTGCATCGTTGGAGCTTTTAAACAGTCAATGCACAATAGAAGTGAGGACTAATATTTCTGTTGAAATAATCTTTGAAATAGTCTTTGCATATTTTAAATGGTTTGAATTCACTAAAAAGGGAGTAAAACTGTCTTGTACGTAGGGTGAGTATGAAATGCACAAAATCAAAAAGTTATAGAACTGTAATAAACAAGTTCAACAACAATAACAAGACTGTGTCTTTTCGTGGGAACATCCTCATCAAAGGATAAAACAAGGAGTAAGAAAACAAGAAAAAGTTGAGAACTTTTAGCGGCTCAAACACACCTTCACTTCTCATACATGTGCCATGAAACAAAGTCAGCATTGGATGGAAATTAGATAAAATTCTAAACAAATTGCAGAACAAAATCAGAACTAGAACGGGCACTCGGTAGAGTGCAGACCTTTGCCAACGCCACATTTGTTTATGGAACTGAGTTAGCATGGCTAGCATGATGGCCGTTAGCTCAAATCAATGTTGATTATGTAGGTCAGGTAGCAACATTGATGCGAAACGCTGAGCAGGGAGCGTCACCATGGCAACAGACGCTGATCTCCTTTGATCTCCTCCATGAGGTTCTTCTCCCACCCGCTTTGTATAGAAAACAGTTTCGCAGTTCCTTGGGATTTATTAGGAAACGGTTCGCCGATAATGTCCCAAAATTGAATCGATTGGTCCTTGAATGATGACAAATCATCCCTTAAAATGTCATGCAATTCTGGTGAGTTGTTTATGCGAAAAGTTGGTTACATACATACAAACCAATAAATACATACAAGCAGACAAAGTCATAACGTTCTCGGCCAAATTTGTTGGTCACCCAACTTTTGTTGGCAAAGGTAAAAACACACTCCTGAACTTGTGTGATGCAGCCAGATAAAGACATTATTTGTCCATGTGTACCACAGCTCTCTTACTTTTGCACAATTATGAACTAAATGACTCCATTACTTTAACAAGCCTGTAGCTCAAAAGAATTGTATCAGGAATGAGAAGTTCAAGTCTTTCCATGTAATTTGCACATGTTGTCATTTCATCTTGTGGACCTCCAGACCTCCACGTTTCCACTCCCTGAGGCTATGGCGAGAACTCCAGCCTGCACGCTGAGCTAGAGTTGGCAATATGAGAGAGATGACAGGGAGAAGATGAAATGCATAAAAATAATCAAAATAAAAGAATGACAATAACATACCTCTCCATGAATCAGAAAAATATTGATAAAAAGGTAAAAAATTTGTTTTTCTATATCTACCCTGTGAACTCCAGCTTCATGATGCAGAGTGCATAACGTCTTCGGAGGGGCACAGGGAATATGTATCTGCAGCACAGAAAAGAAACGACCATCTGAGGCAGAGTGAGAGCATTAGGTAGTGCAACAAGGAATGTAACTCATCCTACCTTGACTGTACTGTCAGATGAACTGGTGTAGAGGCTTCCAGGTGATTTATGGATCCCAGTGATCAGGTCTGTGTGTCCCACATCAAAGTTTGACACAAGCTCTAAAGTACCAGATTGCATGGAGAAGGAATGGAGCATGCCACTGCTGTCTCCTCCCCACACCTCGTTGCCACTGTAGCTCATGGACATCAAATAAGACTTCAGCTAGAAATAGAAAACTTAGTTAGTTTTGCTGTTTATGGATGGAAGAATATACATGCAATTACAAACATCTGAGATTGCCTATTGTTCGTTTCAAAGACATGATTCAAAAATAACTTTTATTGTATTTTAGTGCTTCGTGCGATTTGTTTTTTTCATGATTTAATGAATTTATTTTTCTGCTGAACCTCAGTGACTCACTGACCTGATTGTACAGCTTCTCTTATAAATCAATTCTAACAGAGATGAGCTTACTGACATCCAGCATCAAGTGTTTGTAATTTGACGCCAGCCTCATCGCCTTGCAAGCCACTGTAGTTGTGCCACGTTCGGATGATAACATAATGAAATCAATAATAAAAAGAAAATTGAAAAAGGCGTTCATTACAGGCCCCAAATTACCCGAATTTTGTTCAAGGTCTTATCTGCCCTGCGGTCGTAGACAGCCACAGTGTGGCCTTTACCCCCGGAGATGATGTATTTGTCGTCTGCAGCAAGCGACATCACAGGGCTGCCATGAAGATCGAGGCTTTTAATGAGCTCGTTATTAGCTGTGGAAAAATCCGAATGAAATCAGTCTCCCAACAAAGTGTTTTGTCTTGATAATCAGTTTCATTATGGAAAAAAGAGCCTCACATATAATTATTCATTACATTTCCTCTGAGAATTCTATCACGTGACACTGCTCTTATGCATTTGTAAGATGAGTGGCCTTCTTCAGCCTCACCTCTGGGGTCATACATGGTGACTCTCTTGTCGAATGACCCGGCCAGCAACACGTCTGTCTGGAAAGACAAACAGAGGACTGCAGCGTTGCCTTTCATCACGCCCCTCTCTTCACCGCCTGCCTGCAGGTCCCACAGCCTCACAGTGTTGTCAAAGCCCCCCGAGGCCAGCAGAGGTCCCTGAGAGTCCAGGCACCAGACCCAGCCTCGATGTGCACTGAAGCCAGACTTCCCCGCCAGCGTCTGCAGCTCCATTCCCCTCGTGCCTGCCTCTAGATCCCATAGCTTCACATTCCAGTCCCTGGAGGCTGTGGCACACACTCTCCCCTCTCCCCCGAGGAGCAGGACGGAGTTGATCTGAGCAATGTGGCTTGTAGATAAGGACATGTACTCCAGTGCTGGGGGTGGGCTCCGGCTTCTGGAGGGTTTCTGTTGCATCAATTCTGGACGCTTTCCATTGGGTTGATTCCCGGGATCGACAAAACCGTCTTGGACATTAGCAACTGCGTCAAGTCCTTGGCGAGCAACAGGAACCATCCTGTGGTTCCCCTCCTCTTCTGCTGCGTCATTCCTTTGCCTCACCTCCAATTCCCTCAGTTGCGCTTCAAGGGCCCTCGCTAACATCAGCTGCATTTCGTCCCCATCATATGCTATCTGCTGAGCTGCCACTCCCACAACTTCCAACTCATTGTCTAAGCCATCTCTCTGTCTTTCTGCAGCTGGTTCTACACCCTGCTCTGCCTGTTGTTGTGGCATGTTGGGGCCCCTTTCCTCCTCGTGATGTGGGATTTGTCTGTCCACACGATGCACATCTATCATCCAGTTTGATAATAACTGCTCCATCTCTATACAGGCTGCAGGCCAGTCAAAGCCCTCCTTCGGCCCCACCGGAAAGCTTCTGGATCCTATTATTTTCCTTGCACGGAGCTGCCAGGCTGTGCTGTCGTTTGCCACATTAGCCAGAGCATGACAGACCTGGAAAGTCGAAGAAGAGGATTCAAGGCTGACAGTCCTCAATTCTTCATACTTCAATTGTCAAGACTTATATTTAAAAATATGAATTAATTCTGGCACATGGTGAACCAGTCAGCAATGCAATACAAACAAGAAGTGTGACATTTTCAAAGGAATTTCGTAAAGCAGTGACTCAAAATATGTTGAGGACTAACCTTTGGTAGCACATTGAGGACACACTGAGCAGGAAGATGTGAGGTGATGTTGGCTATTATCTCCCATGGTAATGACAACAAGCCACTTGCCTCAGAAGGTGAAGGGCTAATATCTGTGGAGGATGAGGGCCCAGCGGGGAGCAGGCTGAAACACATTTAAAGTTGTAATTGATTGAAATGTTCATCCTCGATCTTTTGCCATGCAAACAGCATAGCAGCGGTAACGTTAAGGAGCATCTTAGTAATTAATTGAAGACCAAACTGGGGGATTCTCTGATTGTAACCACCTTTTCACATTTTGTTAACCACTATAGTGCAGCCTGAAACAAACTTTGACGGATTCCACAAGGTGTTTCTACTTTATTCTTAACTACCCATGGTCAATATCAATGACAAAGAAAACACAGTGCAAATGACATTAATTCAAATGAGTGTTTGCCATTTACACAGTTTTAATTGTGGAATACAAAAAATAACAATGTTCAAATGTTATTTTTTCACGCTTACAGGGATAAGAGAGATAACAAATCAATGTTTTAATGAATCCATGGCTTATTTTTCATGCATATTTACATACGGGGGCAGGAGTATTTAATCCACATGTGATTACACAATACAATACATTCTTTATTCAATCAGTTTTTTCAAAATAATTTTGCTTTTAGCATTATGGAGTTACGGCAAAGCTCAGGCTGACATTTCTTTTGATAGCAGTAGATTTTCCTCTGGTGTCTGTCCTTACACAGCATGCCTACTCAAAGCTTTGGAAAAGGTAGACTACTCTACATAAATCTGAAACTGCAAATATGGCACTGTAAATGTACTTATTGAAGAAACTTATTGAAGGTGGGGGAAAGGCTTACCCATGGAGGTCCGGTCTGGATGCTTCACTTCTGGGGGGCTGCATGGAGGGAGCAGATAATGCCCCGTGGTCTTCATGTGGTCCTGCCTTCTGCCCACACTGAGCCGCACTGACCTCAGACATCACCCTTCACCTCTGAGCACATAATCACAATTAATGCATGACATGGCAACATACCACTCTCAACAAATAAATCATGATGTATAATGTAGCCATTATCTTAGCAACGGTTACACTGAGAGGGATACTATTCAACGGTTTAGCTACTTACTGTGAATATAGCTCCTGTGATGTCGGTGACAAGAGAGATGTAATCCCAGAAGAAAACAGAGATGACTAAACTAAATACGGATGATGACAGCCAACGATTAAGTGTTGCCTTCACTGTTACTGAGTCACCGATCGCCCGAGTCGGTGAAGAAAGTCGTGACCGCTGTCAGACCAAAATCAAGTGAAATCAATAATCTACTGTGCTTTATAAACCAAAAACAATACTGTTTCCACTTCTTCAGTTTATCTGCTGTAGAACTACAAAAACAATCGCAACTTCCGGCGCATGAAGATGTCGTCATCAATATAGCCTGTACGCAAATGCCAATTTTTGTGTGTTTTTGTCCCTTCGCAGTTTCCGTAACTCGAGTTGTTCTTTCCCTGGTGGCACATGCTGTGTTTACTGTTTACAGGAAGTTAAACCTGTAACACCGGGGCTGCCTTGTATTGTCCTTTTTCAACCCTTTCATCAACTGACGCTTCTACTACGAACGGTATGATTTCATCTTCACTTTTGACGTTTAGTTTAGATTTAATCTGGTTCCCTGATTGCAACTAGCGTCAATGTCCGCAGCTAACACCAGACACCATGTGTTTTCATTAAAGTGGTTGATGCGCACATCACAGAGTTTGTATATTGCACAGAGGTTGTATTTCAAACACTATTTTAATTGTCCTTGCTTGTTTGAGTTGTATAGATACACGACAACGTGTTGTGAAACCACCAATTGTGTGACATATTGCCTGGATACACATTCTGTACATGATTCATATACATGAAGTAGTGTTACATATTATTTAATAACAATTACTATCCTAGAGATAGCAGATTAAAATTTTTTTTTTTTAGCCAAATGACAAGCTTTATTGCGGAAGCCTATAAATGTGATATAATGCTTAAGGAGTGTTAATGTTCCTCAGATTTAATCTGATTGTATTGCTTTTAGCAGGACTTCCAGGGAGAGATAAGATAAACATAAACATTTATTAGTCCCACAAGTGAGAAATTGCATCCATCTATTCATCTTTTTGCTTCATTCAACTTGTGGGAAAGGCAGGGTACACCCTGGATCAGTGGCCAATAGCCTACAGTGCTGAGTGGGATCACTATTCCAGTGGTACCACAGATTATTGGAAGGGCTGCTGTCAATTGATCATATTTTTGATCTTCTTTCTAGATAAAATGGCAGATCACGTCCCTTCTGTTGCCATGGAAGCTGTCCTGAAGCCTAGCTGCGACCTACCTGAAGACATGCTCAAAATCAAAGGCTATGACTTCAACCAGGGCGTTGATTATCCCACACTGCTGAAATCCTACGTCACCACAGGCTTCCAGGGCAGCAGCTTGGGCTTGGCCATTCAGGAGATCAACCGCATGGTGAGAGGAATGGCTGTCACGAACACGTACAAGGTTTACATTAGGCGCATCAAACAAATATTCCTACTTACTCACAGTGGATTCACAAACCCAGAATCTATAACACCTATGATATTTATTGCTTCAATATCATATGAAAGTTCATGTTTGTGAAGTTAACTGTTGTCCAATAACATCCCACTCACAGATAGAGAAGCGTCTTGAACCAGTGGAGGCATGCGAAGGAAACGAGGGTGAACAATTATATGAATCCCCCCACAAGACAGGCTGCACCATCTTCCTGGGATATACCTCCAACCTCATCAGCTCTGGAGTCAGAGAGAGCATCCGCTACCTGGTTGAGCACAAAATGGTACAGACAAGTAACTGATATTAAGCAGTGTGCGTTACAAAACTTGAATGAAAAAGTGCTATACAAATAAAGTTTGATTTGATTAGGATCCTTCTCAAGTTAATTGATTAAATATTCCACTATCTTTACTATGTAGGCAATTGATGGATATGTGTTCTTATTTCAGGTGGATGTGATTGTAACCACAGCTGGAGGCATCGAGGAGGATTTGATCAAGTGTCTGGCTCACACGTACCTGGGAGACTTCAGTTTGCCAGGGAAGGAGCTCCGTCTCAAAGGCATTAACAGGTGTTTACTTGAATTATTTTGTATTGGAGTCCCTACATACACTATAATGTCAAACGCGTGTGTTCCAATCACTTCCATCACCATAGGTGTAAAACGAAGCACCTTGGCATGCAGACTATTTCTTCAAACATTAGTGAAAGAATGGGTCGCCCTTTCCACCATGGTACAGTGACAGGATGCCACCCGTGCATTAAGTTCAGCCCTAAATTTTTTTGCTACTGAATATTCCACAATCAACTGTTAGTGATTGTAACAAAGTGGAAGCGATTGGGAAAAACAGAAGCTCGGCCATGAAAAATCACAAGGCGGGGCCAGTGGATGCTGAGGCATATAGTGTGCAGGGGTGGGCAGTTTTCTGCAGAGTCAATAGCTACGGATCTCCAAACTTCATGTGATATTCAGATTAGCTCTGGATCCGTGCGTAAAGAGCTTCATGGAGGGTTTGGTGTGGGCGGGGATTATAATGTGGGGTTGTTTTCTGGGAGTTTGGCTCGGTCCCTTAGTTCCAGTGAAAGGAACTATGAAGGCTTCAGCATGCCAAGACAATTTGATGCTCTAAACTTTGTGGGCACAGTTTGGAGATGACCTCTTCCTGTTCCAATATGACTGTGTACAAAGCAAGTTCCATAAAGACATGGATGAACCAGTTGGGTGTTGAAGAACTTGACTGATCTGCACAGAGTCCTGACCTCTACACGATAGAACACCTTTGTGATAAATTAGAGCAGAAACTAATAACCAGGCCTTCTTCTCTCACATCAGTGTCTGACCACACAAAATATCCTGGAAGAATGGTCCAAAAATTCCTATAAACACCATCCTAGAAGATTCGAAGCTGTTTTATATAGTGCATGTAGGATCTATATTTTATACCATATCATGTGAGGTTTATCTGACACAATGCAGAGGGTTGACGGGTTTCTGTGCTCCTTTTTATTGCTGTAAATGTGCCACTCATTCCTACGCTTTGTTTGTGTAGAATTGGAAACCTGCTGGTGCCCAATGATAACTACTGTAAATTTGAAGACTGGTTGATGCCCATCCTGGATCAGATGTTGCTGGAGCAGAACACAGAGGTAGGTCTCCAAACCAAACAGCAAAAGATAGGAGCAACGTCTTGGATCCATTCATCTTCTATTGCCAGTTTATATTGGAAAGGCCCAACCCAGTAAGTTGAAGTAATCCTATAATAAGTTAAACACAGAAACCTATTGGTGGGAGATGAGAGAGCTGAGCTTCCTGGAGAATTCCAGTCTTTGCTGCGTCATTTTAACTTGATGAGAGATGTTTGCACTCCAGGTAAAATCAACTTTAGACAGAGAAGAATTCTCCCCAACGTCCCAACTACCAGAAAATCCACATACACACTGGGATGTATGCCCCGGATTTGAATTGGACTTTCATGCTCTTGTGTTGAAATGTTTGTTTGTTTTTGTTGTTTTTTTTTTCCTTTCATTGTAATCTTTTAACTGGTTTTTCAAGGGTACCCGCTGGACTCCCTCCAAAATGATCCATCGGCTTGGCAAAGAGATAAATAATACTGACTCTGTCTACTACTGGGCTTACAAGGTGAAACCTTTATGTTATCATAAACAAACTGTCAGTCCGAACACTTGAGGAGAACCAGCCGGTTCATTTGTAACAGCTCCACAAAGCTCACTTCATCCTGCTCTTACTAATTGTTTATTTTGTACTCACTTTGCATGCTGCCATGTTCTGTTTCAGAATAACATCCCAGTGTTCAGTCCTGCGATTACAGATGGATCTTTGGGTGACATGATCTACTTTCACTCATTTAAGAACCCTGGCTTGATTCTGGACATTGTGGAAGGTAGACTCAAGCAGCGCTGCAGAACGAGGGCAGCTCTATATTAACGGTAAAAAAATCATTGATGTGGTGTTTATTTCAGATATTCGCAAGGTGAACAGCCAGGCAGTATTTGCCAAGAGAACAGGAATGATCATTCTTGGAGGAGGGCTGGTCAAACACCATATAGCCAACGCTAATCTCATGGTAACTATCGTCTGTCTCCTGTTGGCTCTCCTTTTATTTACTCATAGATGCCTTTGCAATGGCTTAAGTGAATAATTCACTTAAAAAAAACTTAATAAACTCAGATGGCTCAGTGTTTGACTTAATATCAAAGTGAGATGCATGTAATCTTAAGCTATTCTGTTTCAGCGTGTGTTAAATAGGTTTCACTGAGGAAATAATTTACTCTCCACACTTTCACATATATCTGTACATTTAAAATACTGGTTAAAATACTAAAATGGGTCATTTCAAAGTAGTCACTATTTTTTCCTCGGAAGCAGTGACTCTTATTCCAGCTCACAATAAGTATAGAATTAATTGTCAGGTGACCAGTGGCATGAGGTAACTATATAATCATGAAAAAATTGGATAAACACAAGTTTGATACTGCAAAAGAAATGTCAGCAAAAAGTCTTAGACACTGCTGATTCTCTTCTTGTCTCCCCCACAGAGGAATGGAGCCGACTACTCAGTGTACGTGAACACGGGTCAGGAGTTCGATGGCTCCGACTCCGGAGCGAGGCCGGACGAAGCCGTGTCCTGGGGCAAGATCAGAACGGATGCCAAACCTATTAAGGTACCAATCGTTTTCCCAGTGATTCTGGCATTAATCAAACCAGGATTTGTGCCAACATGACATATCAATACTTACAGTAATGTTCCCAGGGAAACAAATAGAATTAATTACATTACCGTCATTCTTTAAAGATTGGTTCTGATTTCATAAAGTCCCCAGATCATTCTAATGAAATAAAAAGTTTGTTCAATGGTGCAGCTGCAAATCAAATGATGTGATAAACTTAACATGTTAACGAGTGCTTTGTTCTTTTTCCAGTATGTTTAATAAATTTAAGATGTGCTTGGTAAACTGCATGATTAATTTCCTCTGAAATGTAACTTGCTGCAGATAAATGTCAATACTCTGCTCTTATTCTGTTTCTATTGAATATCCCATATTTTTTCATTTAACTCTAAATTTGACATCATTTTGTTACTCAAATATATTTCAGGAGAACCAAATGTGTTTAGAAAAAATATCTATACACCACAAAAAAGGGCCACAAGGATTCTGAACATTTGACAAAAGAAACCAGTTGTTTTTTTACAGATTTGCATGTATTCATAAAGAATGAGTTTGCTGCAGTTAATTTGAAGACAAACAACGTATAAAATTTCAGATAGCACTTGCTAGGCATATCAGAACATAAATACGATGAAGTACAGAATAAATCTACTGGAATAAACGAAAGCAATAAAGCAAAGAACTTGGAAGAGGAAGTGTATCTCAGCTTTTCTGATGTGAACCTTTTATTGCCCCAATGGCAATTAGTTGAAAGTGGGTATTGCCTGCAGGATACCTGATTCTGCTGGTGTAGTAGTTCAGGAACCTCTTCATGTGATACCAGATCAGGCCTCATAGTGGCAGTACAAGCGTGGCGTTTGCAGCGTAGCACCTCGGCGCCACCAGAATGTATGAAGACTGAAGATCTGCTCTCGGTTGAGTGCATACCCAGTAACTTAATTATATCCAGGAATATTCTTGTCAACACAGCTCTGTTTATGGTTTCAGGTGTACGCAGATGCCACTTTGGTCTTCCCTCTGATTGTGGCCGAGACCTTCGCTCAGCACGCCGACAAGCTGACAGCCAGCAAGAAATCCGATTCATAGGTCCGCTTCTTTTAATGCTCCTTAAACAACAAGCGGCTTTCTTCCTCTGATTGTTGTGTTTTATGCTCAACCGACCACCGATCTTCTGAACCTCTCAGTTTTCACGTTTAAGTTGAGCCGGTATATTGACGCAGTGCTTCACGGTTATCATACATACTAGTGCTATAACTGAAAAGCTTATCGAATTGGGGAAAACAGTTTTGAAGGATTGCTGTTTTAATGCTTTCCAGATCAATATTTATTATTTTTAAAAAGTAATTTTTTTTCCAATTTCCTCATTCAGACAGCTGAAATGGCATTAGTATCATGCTGCAGGGTGCACCAAAGATTGTCTAGAGTGCATCAGAATCTGGCTGAGGTGTGTGAGTGACTTGCGCGAGCTTGTTCATTTATTTCAGTTTAGTTATGGGATGACGCTTATGGAATTACTATTATTATTGTTAAAAGTTGTAAAAAAATTTATTGCTCTTGTCCTTATCATCACTACTACGCATGTAAGGGATTCCCATGTAGGCTAATAAATCTTTAGGTCATATTTTTTTTTTTGCGTAGATTGATAGCTTTACTATAGCAAATATAAACAAAGGCGACTTTATTTGTCAACAACAGCTCAGCAACAAGGCAATCAAAAGTGCTTTTTTCAAATAATAAAAATGTGAACACCAACAAATGGAAAAAGAACACTTTTTGTATGAAAGGTGAATTGACAACAAACAGAAATATAAAACTATCACTGAAAAATCCAAATTTCAAAGTTGGTCAATTTGGATGATTTTACAAAGTCATCTATCAGATTACTTTAAAATGTCAAATCAGTGAGTTGAAGCTTAATGAGTCCAAAAATCTCATCACATTACAGGTAGATGTTTTCACCTAATTGCTTGGGTTTGACCAGGTCTTCCTGTTGAGTTTGCATGTTGTCCCTCTGTCCATGTGGCGACGTTACAGTAAATATGTGTGGCTGAGAAGTTGCTGTATAATGGACAGACAACCTGTCCAGGTTTGTTGAATGTTGATGTCAATTTCTGTGTAAATAAGCCATACAGCTTTTTATTAGTAACTGGATTTTTGCTCCTCAGTTGTATTTCAGGGGTGCAAAAACTGAATGACTGGGCGCACGTGTAAAGAGATGCATACAGTGGTCACTTTATTATCATTATAGTAAATCAGAGTAATATTCCGATCTAAAATCTGCCATTACTCATGGTAGAAGATCATATGATACTTAAGAGTAAGGTATAGAACATCTCTAACCAGTATGAGAACCTAAAATGTATATAACCCATATAAAACATGATGTAAACTGTATAGAGAATGTATAGTCATCAAAAGTGGGGTGGGGGGGTTAAGTGGTATTGGATTATTGTAAACTCTACCCGATACAATAAACCTTGAATTTTATACCCTGTTTGTTTTGCTATTCTCCAGACTGATTCAGCTCCCAAACAATCGAACTGTCAGTTCTAAATAAACATTTGTCTTGATGCAGCCAGAGTTTGTCAGAAGCATCTCCTTCACACTTACAAGCTGCGGCGGGCTTACTCGGTTGAAATCCAGTGAATGATGAATGCTGACTGAAAAAAAAATGCTGGTTGAGCTCCCCTTAATCACATTGAAACCTATTGCGAGAATCCATTGAGGGGCATGTAGGAGCATTTCCCCTTGTGTATGTGTGGTTAGTGCTGGCACAAAACACACACACACACATACAGTATACTAAGTAGGTGGAGCTCTCAGCCTCTTCCCTTTGTGTTGTCAGCAGAATCTTCCGTAAAAAAAACAAAAAACCTAGTAACTATGATGGAGACATTTCCTATTGCAATACATCAGTCTGCTATTATGGGAATGGACACTTCCTGTTGCCAATGAGCTCTCTTAATATCATCCACACAAGTCACTGCTGTACTTGCTGTCTCCAGAATGGAAATATGATATTCTATGTTTAAAAACTGTGTTCACTAAATCCGGTTTTCCAAGAGTAGTTTCAGTATTTCCCCTTAGAAACATGGAATGGTGACCTTTATTCGCATTTCTTTGAATTGGACCTGAGCTAAGGTCAACTGTCGTGAAACCTTAGTTTCATGTGCTCCGCCACACAAACTGGGCGTTTCTGTTCAGGTTCAAACTGCTTTTCCATTCAGTCCTATCATTTCCTATTGGGGCTGGCACCGTGCCAGTGAGTGTTTACCCAAGGCTTGACAGTAAAGAGACTTTTCTTTAAAGGCAGTGTAGAGATGTTTATTCCTATAGAAACAGCATGTTTGCTCTGTGCTTTACTGTAAGATTAGTTGAAGGCTGAAAAAACCCGGAGGAAGAGACCCTGTGTGAGTCTGTGGATGAGCTGTAGTCACGCTATGATAATATTGTGTGGCGTCTGCACAGAGCAGACAGTGTTTCCTCCCCCTCCTCCCCCCCTCTGCAGAACAATCAGTACACTGTGTGATGTGCAGCTCTGCAGCAGTCATAATGGCAATTATGTCTTCTCTTGGCCAGATTGGTAGCTTTTTTTTTCTACGGTGAGAACTAAAAATGCCAGGTTGGAAGCGGGATAGGAGGGGGTGAGCTGACCTGCCGCCCAGCTGCAGGGTGGGGTAGTGTGGAGGGTGAAAGGAAAGAAATACAGAGCCGATATATACGCACATTTTGTATCAGTGCGTCACTTCCTGGTTGGACTTGTGTGTAACTGCCAATTTAATAATGTAATTATGATTCCCAGTTTCCAGAAGAAAATGGGAGTGTTTTAATTGACATTACATACATTTTTGTCTGAGTCATCTTAAATTTGCTCTCTGAGCAGGCTTGCAAGATTAAAGATAAAATAATTTTTTTGCCATGCGTATTGTCACTGAATGTTTTACACCGGAGTGTCTCTCTGTCTTAGCAATTTTTTTGTTACAACTAAAAAAAAATAATAGAATAGTGACGTCATTGTATCCTCCTCTCCTGAAATCAAACCCACCTTTGTGAGTACTGTCTTTGGCTTCTTATCTCCACCTCTGTTTACCTGTTGTGTTGCCATGGGAACCCACACCTCGTCAGCCCATTGGCCAGCGCGCGCAGGTAGTTGCAGGTGAAGGAGTGCATGTGCGTGGGTGTGACGATGGGGGAGAGACATGTGCAAGAGCAGGGAGGGGCAGGCTAAGTTGGAAAGATAAACATCATGTACAGGGGGGAAACAATAGAGCAATAAATGTATAGAAAGCGGGTAAAGATTAGCTTGGACGGCAGGTGGAGATAAGAGGGGATGGGGGTGTTTTTTTCTCCATATTTTTCTTGAGAAACGGGAACTTGTCGGTTGAACCGCCGTCTCTTCCTCTGACGCAGCCGGCGGAGGCTGATGACGGCCATGTGTCTGTTGTCGTGCCAACCACAGGGCGAGGACAAACACCGTGGCGACAGCTGACTGTTGTAACCATGTCAAACCTGGTTGTTTCGGGTCTCCATGGTGACGGGAAAATGCAGTCGCGGTAGGGACAGTCCTGAGATTGAATTTTAAGTTTTGTGAATTTTGTTTTGGTCTTGTCTTGGTTAAGAAATTGCAATGTCAAAAAGCAACAAGTGGGAATAATATCAGTTATTTTTTTCTTTAGAACTAATGCAATAGAACGAACTATAAGTTATTACAGTTTATCAAAATTATCACTCACCACAGCTCAATTCAAAACATTGATTTATTGTTGTATGTTTCTGATAGTTTTCTTAGTTGCTCTGAACGCCAATAAAATCTATTTAATGAGACGAGAACTGGGACACATTTTTTTGTGAAATAAAATAAAGCACTTCCTGCTAGTGCATTTGGTACACTACTCAAAACATTAGTACTATAGAATTGCGTGTATTGATAATATGATTATGCACTATTGTAGAAGTCAATGCTAAGGTTACCTTATTCTAATTTTTTTTTTTTCACCACAACTAAAAATTCATGATGCTTAACATCAAATCACTACGAAAAAATATATTATCACAATATATTTTCTTAAATTCTGAAAATAGAAAATTTCTGTATAGTTACAATGTTGAATATTTTCCTCTAAACTGATATGAAAATATTACCACAGTACATCACGAAAGTAAAGAAAAACATTCCATAATGTTACAATAATTTGCGTAGTTGCAGTTGTGTCTATGTGCTACGTGACCAATGAAACTGTTCACATTTGAGAGGGGATCTATTCATTATTATTCTGCATTGCAGTTTTTTTTTTTTTTTAACAATTTATACAACTGCACAATTTACTGTACATAAAAATATTTAACCTTCATCTGCTTAATTTGATAAAAACAAAAATGCATATGAATGACGCTAAAAGTCACGATATTCTCTTTAAAGAGATTTGAATAGTTAAAAAAAAACTCAGGAAGGCATAACCCAATTAGGAAAATATGAATAGACATTTCAATACTCATTACACAGAGTTGTGTTTCAGCTTGGGGTGCTTTTTGTATGGATTGAAACATAATTTACGTAATTTGTCTCTATATTTTTTGGAGTCATTGAGTCATGACAGATAATGTACGGAGAGTGTGTCAATCAACTTAAGAATCAATGTTAGGCCTTTGGATTTTGACAATCTAATGTACAAAGTGACTAAATGAATTAGGCTAATTAAAGTTAGGGCTAATTTAATTGGTGAACTGGTGCTGAGAAGAAGAACAACTTAGTGATATTTCTTGTGCAGCTTTTAACTTTAAATTATTGGTGAACTTACAACACGATTATAGCAAAAGACAGGACACACAATATGATGTTGAATTATAATTTTATTTTCAATTTTCATGGAACCTCATTAAAGTTGACAAAAAAAATCAATCATCCAGAAAATGTATTTTATTTCATTTCACTTTAAATGTGATGAATATCCAACTTTGTGCTATTATTGATTTCTACAATACACACATTGTGACAGAAAAATATTAGGAGATGCGTGGATGCATGAACAGATAAACACAAAATAATTGCCACATATGAAAAAAAAAACGTGTTTAATTACTAACATTAATACCTTATGGCATCTCATAAAAAACGGACTTTTCGGTCTCTATAATCAAACAAAAGGAGTCAGCGATAAAGAACATACACGTACACATCAAGATATTTACATTTTAATCCTTTCATTCTTAATTTTAAAGTGTGTGTATGCTTGTGTGGAAATGAGAACAGTCACCTGTTCCTGCTGAACTGAGCCAGCCGACGTCACACACTGATTATCAGCACAGCAGGCACAGGAGGCCGACCCAGCAGGGTGCGAGAAGGAGGTGGGGAGGGGTGATTACACACACATGCACGTCAAACAGACAGACGCTCATGCAGTGATCAACAGGTAGAATTGTAAATCAAATATGAATTTTAAACACACATATACACACACACACACACACACACGTACACACTACACATAATCCCCAAGAGATCCTGGCAGCTCGCGATGACACTGGCGACCCGAGATGACTTATTGCTTGCCCTACAGGAACAAGAGCAGGCTTCTACACTAATGAGACAGCTGACATTTAGCAGACACTCGCACTCCGAAGCTGGACAATTTCAGCTAATTCGACAAATTAGCAGTTATTACCCAAACCTCACAGACCGTGTGCTACCTGTTCCCATCCATCCCTTCTGGCCGGAGCACATCAGCTTCTGCCAACACTGTCGTGTGAGTCACCTGCTGTCGGATGAACAAGGTCTCAGTCACTCACGCTGTCAATTTACAAGCAATTCAGTGTATGTTTAAGTTTGGGAGGCCCATAAAAAGAAAGTCAATAGGGAATCAATACATTTCCCTCCTCTTTACATTACATTACATATTTACATTTGAAATGTAGCTAATTTTTTGAAAAAGAAACAAACGCAAAGCCTTGCTCCAGAGGGACAGCTGGTAGGAATGATCTCCTGTGAGGTGATTCTTGACAATAATCTTGATAAATGAGCACCAGTAATGGCTCATCACAATGTGCATACAGTGGACTGTGCTTGGTTATCCAGAGCACGCTTCTTGTTATGGGGTTATTTTTGGAGGGTATAAAATTGTTTGTTGCTGTGTGTTTGGCCACACTTGTCTGAAGTCTGGCATTGACTTGAAGAGTAGCAGTTTGATGCAGTGTGGCCCCTCCCTGACCTTTACA
>OMNM01043862.1:22183-32315 GCA_900302745.1 Parablennius parvicornis
GAACTTAACCACTGTGAACATGGCAGACACTCACTGTTCACATGTGGGTTAAGTCCTGCTGCCGCACAGCCAGACTTAAAAGGAGCATCTGCTTGTGACACTGCGATTTGTATGCGAGTATGCAAATAAGAATCACGAGTGCTACTACATAGGAGTTTGCGTTTTGCCTCCTGCGTGGCGCGATTGTGAGAAAGAGGCCGCTCTCTTCATGTCAGCCATTGGAAATCCCTGGCAATGTGATTCTGTCGTGTAGTCTCAAAAATCACTCTGCCAGGAATTCCCCTGGCCAGCAGAGACAACTAGAGGGTTTGTAGTGGAAGGAAGACTTCAAAGCATGCAATAATACAAATAATTACTAGAAATAAGAAACCACCAGCACCACAGTCACCTTTTATGCAACATCTTTCGATTCCCCTTCTTTTCATACTTTAGCGTCTGTGACTAAGAGCAAAATACAGCAGTTGACTGATGTGCTAGACGTCCGTCATTCACAGGTGGGAGTTGTGTGCCGTCCCAGTCCCGTATGCACAAAATGCACATGGTTCGTGTTAACACATAGACTTCCTCCAGCCTCTTATAAAAATAGCTTTTCAATGACAGAATAGAGAATTAGATTAGAAGGAAGTGGCTAGTCAAGTGGCACTCCCTTTAAAGACAATCGCCCTCTTCTGCCCCTTTATCTGTGTCCCCTTGTGTGGGAATAATAGGACACAGAGTGTTATACAGCATTTCCTTCATTACTTCTAAATCTCTTAAATTGTGAGAAATGTGTGAAGGAACTGATACTGTCTTTATAGATGACATTTTCATAGAAAACATTAATCGACTCTTATACAAACCCTTCATCCTAAATCCCTGAAAAAGGACAAGTACAAGCACCAATCACCCCCTGGAGCACAACATATTATATTGAATTCCTTTTTGCATGATTTTACTTGTCTGAACATTAAAATAATTGAATTCCATTCCAAGCTCCAGATCCGCACTGAATGCTACTTTGCCATCCCCTTCAAGTGGTTTTTATTTTCAGCTGCATGAATATTCCACCGTACACAAGGTATGAGTCAGTGGGACACTTTTGGGAAAGTCCAGACTCTAAATACGTTTTAGGCGGCTGTCTGTTGTCACTGTGGGCCGGCTGCAGAGACGTGCCAGGGACACTGTGAACTCGGGCACTATCACTCAGGCTGTATCATTGTTTCACAAATCTACTGTGACGAGGTCTGACAGTTTGGAAAGAGCTTCCTAAAATAGCTTCAAGCCTTAAAAACAAGTTGAGAACATTATAAAGAAATAAAGAAAAAAAAGAAAAAAAAAAAACTTGGTTTCCTATTCTTTCGCTTCCTCTCCCACCCTTATTTAGGGGCACTATTTCCAAAATTTTTTCTGAATCAGCCCATTTCAAGTTGAAATGTCTGATATTGTCACACTGTGTTGCAGCTAAGCTTCAAACGTTTCCTTTAAATGTTATTTTGTTTAAGGGTTCGCCATCGTCGGTTGTGTCTCTCCAGATGGTCGTGATAAAGCGTACTGTATCCAGAAAGAAGGTCACTCAAGGTCCCAGCGCCCATCAAAGACAGTACACTAACTCCCCGTTAACTCCTCTCCCCCATCAACCTAAAACCCTCTATCCCTTCATCCTTGTGTGTTATTTTCTCTGCCTTTTCATCTTTTCCATCGGTTTTTCTCTTCCCCCCTCCGTGTTCCCCCCGTCGAACCCGCAGCCGTTAATGTCTATGAGCTCATTCCTTCCCTTCCCCTGTAATGACGGCATTCTGGTTGACGCACGCCGTCCAACACCTCACCTCAAACACTCATTTGCTAGGATCTCCACATGTCTCACTTTTGCGTCGAGCCAGTCTTGTTTTTTTTTTTTTTTGAGGAGGCAGGCAATCCTGTTGTTACACTCTTCTCAAATTGAATGTTTATTATGGTTAGAAATAATCACAAGGTTCCTGGCATGTGGGCTGCAGCTTATTGGGTGCTCGTAACACTTCCAACATGTTGCATCCTGACGGAGGCACAGGGTTGGAAAATTAGTATCACAGCGCGACAATCGCCAGCAGATGAACTGAAGTACGGTCAAAATGTTTGCAGTGTCTCTTCTTAGACTTGTGGCATTGTGTGTGGCTTCTTTGATGGTTTTTGGGTGTATAGTTTACACTATGTGTGTGTTCTGCTATGTATATATGCGAACACATACACACACACAGCGTATAAAGATTCAAGTGTAGACGTGGCCACTAGCTGTTTTCGCAAACCATCTCTACCCTTCAGCCCGAGTTCAAAATTGACATTGCCGTTTACACAAGGGCACACAGTTAAGTGGAAAAGCCTCTGTTGAGACAGCTGGATCTCAACCTCTTGTTGTTTCAACACATATCTTCTCCCTCTCCATGCCCTTTCTGTGGGCGCACACACACACACACACACACACACACACACACACACACACACACACACACACACACACACACACACACGTTTGGAAGCAGTCGTGGACTGTGGGCCCACACACACTGGGTTGGCCACACAGGAAAAAGTGGAGTGTGTTTGATCAAATCAAACTTTGCGGTATTGAATTTGATCATTGATGATTGTGCTCTCTCTAGAAAAACCATCTTCCTAGTTGATCTTTAACCTTTGGCACTGCACACATTGTATTTTTGTTAACTTTGCATTTCCCCCAAAAATGGGTCCAAAATTTCATTCAAGATTTGCCTGAAGAACGTATTGAAAAGGAATTAGTTTAGTTTGCTGTTTTCCATCAACAGATGTTTATGAAAACATTTGAAGCAGTGTTGCTGTCGTCCATGATCATGTTTTGTTCAGCTGATAGTCATGAACTTGTTATATAAGCAGTTCTGTTTGAGCTCGTGGTCTGAACTTTGTCATTTCTTTTCTTTACCTTTCAAAATGATGTGGATGTGTGAGTTGTGCTCATCGTCCTTCACCTCCAGAATAAGTTGTTGGTCCAGTACAGGCTGCAGCACAGCCACTGTTCCAGAACCAGAACCAGCCCTCTTCAGCCTCTACACTGATCGCTTTTGTACATTTCAGACATTTAATGCACCGAGGACTCTGTCAAGATATCATCCAGCACAACCCGGCAGTCATTCAGAACAGAGTGAGAGGCCTGTGCTATTTAAAGGCCCTTTATTCACATTTCAGCAACGCTTTTCTGAATCAACCATTTTCAGTCATCTCAGGAAGCTTTTGAAAAATCAGGAAACGGTGACTGGCCCATACAGGGATTGTAGCTAGAGCACAAACGAGTACTCTTCATTTAATGCTCATAAAAGTAGAGCACACCAAGCCAGCCTTGCGTCAGACTTTCAGATGGATATTGTCAGTGAGGATCCCCATGTTCTTCAAGCCAGTAGTTCTGAGGTAACTCGTGATTTACAGGAAGAACGCTCAGGCCAGAACACAGAATTGGGGGATGGTGTTCAGTGTGACACTGGCAGTGGAACAAACCAACTTAAAAGAAATGTATCTTCCTTATTCCTAAAGATGCCGGCTATCCTCCATGTCTCAATCACAGCGACTCAGGAAATAGTAGACCAGGTCAGATCTTCTTCTTCTCTGAGCCGGTGATCGAAGAGGCAGTTCATGACAAACTGCAAAGAAATGGTCAGAGCATGCAGAACATACACTGAGTGAAGGTGCTGCTGCCGCCATGGATTGCAACGTTTTCTCTACATCAACCTGGAAAGGTGCCGAGTTGAGTTCATCCAAAAGAAGAAGAAAAACCTTCATTGAGAGCAGCTCTGCTTGTGTAACGCCAGTGGAGCACCAGTGAAGCAGCCTGCACTCGCAGCATGTGTCTTCCCATCCTGCCAACGAGTCACGAGTTGTTTAGAAACAGACTTTCATAGCGAGATCAATGAAACTGAAGCTGGTCTGGTCAGTATGTCAGTATGCATCATGCTCCAGTGGCTCTCATTTCCTGGACAATGACTCAGTGTCACCAGGGGTCTTATCCTACCACTCCAGCTGGATTCTGATGAGCTTGACATTGCGAACCCACTTGGCACATCACGCAAAAGTCACAACTTTTGCTAATGTGCCATCAAAATACAGATCAGCCGTACATGCTATACAGCTAGCAATACTGGTAACAGTGACAGACCTCCGCAAGTATGGATATGCAGCTGTACTTGCGCCATTGCTGCGTGGCCTTCATACCCTGGAAATCGATGGTGTCTTCATTGAAAGAGTCGGTCAGAATGTCAGAGGCAGTCTTTGTGTGGATTAGGTGGCTTTGTAGAGTCCTTCAGAGCAGGCCATGTTCGCAGGTTCTGTATGGGCTCAGTTCAACAGTTTCTCATCACCAAAGTCAGAGAGAGAAAGTTTGCTAAGAGAACCAAAGCTGACCATGACCTACATGTGCAAACTGTTCAAGAAAGTGACACTTTGAGAAACCACTTTGGTGTAGATGGCCGTGAGTCACTGAATGACTTCCATACTCTCACAGGATCCCTCCTGAGATACTCCATGACCTTCTGGAAGGTGTCGCTCCCATTCAACTTGCTCTTTGTATTAAAGAGATGATCCGGCTGAAGTACTTCTCTGTGGCGTATTTGCATAACAAGATTACATCATTCCCATATCAACACACTGATTAAGTGGCGAGACCTCAGCCACTTCCCAAAACGTTTCTTTCTTGCAGAACGATTGGAGGTAACGGACACCACAATGCCCTCTGCTGCCACTTCTTCCATTACTTGTTGTCAGTGTAGTACCAGAGGCTGAGAAGGCATGGACAGTTTTGATGGCGCTGAAAGAGGTGGTAGAGTTGGTGTTGGGCCCATCATTTACTGATGAAACTTTAGACTGTTTTGTTTGCAACATCAGTGATCGTAGACAGGCACTGCTCGAGGCTTTCCCAGAGGTGAGGCTCCGGGCTAAACATCAGTATGTGGAGCATTATCCTGCGTGCGGTTTGAGGGCAAGCACCGTTTTCTTCAAAAGGCTGGTGCCTGATGCTCAAAACGTCCAAAATATTTTGAAGACAATGACAATCAGACACCAACACATGATGGCATATCATCTCGCTGCACCATCATTTTTCAAACCAAGAACGCAGCCATCCAGGGTTCAGAGTTCTGGTTTCAGCTCGAGTACATCTTGCTCAAGTTCACATCAGAGAACAAACGACTTGCAACACAACCTACGAGACGTCAAACGTGACCATTGATGTCACAGACTGTCTGTGGAATGTTTCTGTAGGAGTCAGCAGTGGACTGGCTAAATTTAGCAAAATACAACAGATCTTCCTTGTGAATCACAATTGTGATTATGAGTCCTGGTATGTAGAACATCTCCGGTCCAATGAGCTGTCGGCGGTCCACCTGCAGTCTGGTCTGAATGATATGGTCCCTCCCTCTGCTGCTGACCCCAGCCTGTTCGTTCAAGTCAGAACGGAGTTCAGGTGATGATGAATTGTGTTCTTGTGTCTTTATTCGCTCTGTGTCTTTAAACAATTCAGAAGCTGTATGACACAGTCTTCTTATCGACCAACCTGATTTTCTCTTTTTATTAGCACAATGGCAACTGCATCCCAACAACCAATGATTCTTGGTGCTGTTGAGCCACACCAGGCTAGAAAATTAAACTCAGCTCACGACCAGACTCTGTTGATGCACTGAGCAACATCATGGAAGAACAACTGGAAATGGACTTGACATCGGTTTGCTGTACGAGGATCCAGACTGACGGGAAACTTCCCTCGCAGACGTTGAGGAACAAAAAGCTGTTGTGCACATCTCACGTTCACGAGACTCAAGCTCTTCTGTAGCTACTGCTGTACTTTCTGACGCGTCATCTCCAGAGCGTCTCAGCAGGGGGCCTCCACGTCCTTCTCCAGTTCCCACATTTGCATTTGACGTTAAACCGAAACTTAGAGATGGAAATGAGGAATATGAGAAGAACAATACGAACCTTAAGTGGACAAGGGACCTAAAGCACGGCATTTTAGAAAGCTTGCGTCTACTGTTTATGGTATTAAGGCTCCCCAGGGGGTAAAGAGATGGCAATGGCTGCTGAGGCTCCAGGAGCCAAACATCCCTGCTTGAAGGAAGCAGGATGTGAAACTGGCTGGAATGGATGGAAAAACATCATCAAGTACAAGATGGCAATGTCAGGAACAAGATGAGATGAGCTGGATGTCAGGAGGTCGCTGTTAATGCTGGAAAAAGAAGTAGACGTAATCCTGAAGACGAACCTTCACATTCCAACATCAACTTTCCCCGAGGAAACGATCCTTCAGGCCTCGAGCAGTTCAGGCAGACAAGTGTTGAAGAAGACTGAGAGGAACCTGCCCCTCCATAGAAAGATGGAGGAGACCACATTCCCCCACAGGGATGTCCTGAACCAGAACCAGACCACAGGGATGTCCTGAACCAGAACCAGACCACAGGGATGTCCTGAACCAGAACCAGACCACAGGGATGTCCTGAACCAGAACCAGACCACAGTGATGTCCTGAACCAGAACCAGACCACAGGGATGTCCTGAACCAGAACCAGACCACAGTGATGTCCTGAACCAGAACCAGACCTCTGGCCTGATCTCAAAATGGAGTCTGAGGTAATTTGGATCAGGCCTCTCTTTAAAGTGAACGTTGTGATTCTTTCTCATTCGGCTGCTGTTTGTTACTTTTTAAAAGTGTTGTCAGTTATTCAAATGGAAATGTTTTTAAGTGTTGGTGCTGTCTTCTTTTATTCCAGTGTAGTTGTATGCAGAGTGGATAACAACCCAGAACCTGCCCAACACACCCTAAACTGAGCTGGATCGCCATCTTCCTCGTCCCATGACCTCATTCTGACAAAGTCCTTCAAAAACTGAGAAGACAGCAGATGATCTGACTGAAGTGTAGAAAATCCACCACCAACAGCTAAAAGCACTGTTAGACATTTCAAAGGTTTAACCACTGATCAGGTTCAGTGATTCACCATGAGCTCTGTGAAGGTTTCAGTTCTTCCACGTTGTGTTTGTCTGACTGTTAGACGGAGGTTCCGCCTTCCTGTGGATCCGGGTTCCCTCCAGTCAAAGAATGTTTCTGACTCTTCAGTTGATACAATTCTGTCTTCATCTGTATCGGCCCTCCATGACATCCACACCACGCACACTTCGGTTGTCCACGTCCTTCCTGCGTGTCTGCGTGAGGACGTGTCTGGACTTTTCAGAACCTCCACAGTGAGCCTCTTTAAGTCACCAATGGATTCTGCTGGGAGTTTTTAACGACCCTGAGACACGATGGCATTTTGGAGAAACATCCGTTCAGCATTTAAAAACAAATTGAACTCCGAGCGCGCTGGAACACACACGCATTAGCATAGCATCTGCACATACAGGTTTTGTGTTCAGTCGGTTTTCTTTCTCCTCACTGCAAAGGAACAGTTTTGGCATTTTGGTCAAAGTGATAAGATGTTCTGTGAAACATTTTCCTGGAAACGTCCTTTAGCTGGATTTGTCTGTCTCACACCACGTCCATTGTCTGATTCCTGTGTGCAGAACATGGATCTTATGTTGGATTTCAACGAGACAAATTGCGTCATTGGGTTCTGTTCCATGTGTTCGTTTGAGATGATCTCTTCTTCCTTCATTCAGGACGAGTGTGAGCCAGAGCTGGATGGATTTCCCGTGGACCTCCTTCCCGTTGTCAGTGACCGAGACACGAGTCCCGTCCACTGCCACCCCGTGACAATCTCTGTCGGCATTGAGAGGGACGTTGTGCTCAGCCTCTCCAGACTTGCCAAAGCCTCCCTGAGAATCTCTGGACTGATCTGCACGACACCTCAGCTATCCCAAAGCAGCGACCAACACTTCTGAATTCACTGAAAAGATGTTGGTTGGTTTAGAAAGTGGTAAACCGTCCCCAGGAGGCCGACCCCCAGGAACCACCTGATGACGTAGAAACCCGACTGAAAGAAGGCTGCTGGCTGAAGAATGAGAAAAGACTCCTTCAGAGTTGTTTTTGTCAAAAGCCTCAAAAAGGTCCTGCAAGTGTTCAAGCAACAGGCCAAGCTACACAATATGGCCTTTCATCAGCATTAATATAACGCAACAGTGATCTTAGTGCCGTTGTGACAGAGAGGTGATACAGAACACCTGATGGAGTCACCTGATGGAGTCACCTGATGGAGTCACCTGATGGAGTCACCTGATGGCGTCACCTGATGGCGTCACCTGATGGAGTCACCTGATGGAGTCACCTGATGGAGTCACCTGATGGAGTGAGGTGTTCTGCCAGTAGAGGTGGAGCCGCCCAGACTCGGGGTGAGGACTGAATCTCTGAGGCTTCAGTTTCAGTTTCAGTTTGAGGATTTGATTTAAATAAAAATGCTTAATGAACTTTGTGACTTCAGGTCTGTGTGTGATTTACAACAGTGTGTCTCCTGGGTTCAGGAGTGTACGACACCTGAGTGTACGACACCTGAGTGTACGACACCTGAGTGTACCACACCTGAGTGTACGACACCTGAGTGTACGACACCTGAGTGTACGACTACACCTGAGTGTACGACACCTGAGTGTACGACTACACCTGAGTGTACGACTACACCTGAGTGTACGCACACCTGAGTGTACGACTACACCTGAGTGTACGACTACACCTGAGTGTACGACTACACCTGAGTGTACGACTACACGCCTCAGTGTACGACACCTGAGGGTACGACTACACCTGAGTGTACGACACCTGAGTGTACGACACCTGAGTGTACGACTACACCTGAGTGTACGACACCTGAGTGTACGACTACACCTGAGTGTACGACTACACCTGAGTGTACGACACCTGAGTGTACGACTACACCTGAGTGTACGACTACACCTGAGTGTACAACACCTGAGTGTACGACTACACCTGAGTGTACGACACCTGAGTGTACACTACACCTGAGTGTACGACTACACCTGAGTGTACGACTACACCTGAGTGTACGACTACACCTGAGTGTACAACACCTGAGTGTACGACTACACCTGAGTGTACAACACCTGAGTGTACAACACCTGAGTGTACGACTACACCTGAGTGTACGACACCTGAGTGTACGACACCTGAGTGTACGACTACACCTGAGTGTACGACTACACCTGAGTGTACGACTACACGCCTCCTCCAGGAGGAGAGGAGGAGTTTAACGGTTGTGAGACAGACTAGAGTTTCTACACGTCTTGTGTGTGGTTGGACTGATGAAGTGACGGGTGGCTGAGAGGAAGGTGAAGGTTCTATCACATCTGATGATCTCTACTCAGGTTGTTGTCAGACCAAAAGGATCTCAGCATTCAGTGAAACCTCTTCTGTCTGTTCCTTTAACTGAACCTGCTCCACCACCTCCTCCTTCTGGGTGCAGCTCTCTCTGAGGGTTCCTCCTGAAGTCGGGCTGCAGACTGAGGGTTCCTCCTGAAGTCGGGTTGCAGACTGAGGGTTCCTCCTGAAGTCGGGCTGCAGACTGAGGGTTCCTCCTGAAGTCGGGCTGCAGACTGAGGGTTCCTCCTGAAGTCGGGCTGCAGACTGAGGGTTCCTCCTGAAGTCGGGTTGCAGACTGAGTCGGAGCTGATCTGCAGGCAGTTGTTCCGATCGCTGGGTCACATGACTCCTGTGATTCTGATCAATGTGATTTGTCGAGACCAGCTGCTGATCTTTTCCTACGTTTTGCTGCTTCAGGTTTTGAAAAGAGCAACAAGTTAATGATTATCGATTTTGGAAATTCTCCGCCGTCAGTCCGTCTGTGGAGGGCGAAGGGTTAAAAAGCAGATGATGGTCGGAATCATGAAGATTCAGAATTAATAAGCAGCTTGAGGATCCGGCGACAGACTCTCGTTTCTTACAGCGTCTCAGTCGCGGATTAGCGAACAGGAAACAAGCAGTCGGGGATTAAAGCCGTAATCCAGGTCTTTTGTCTGCAATGCTGTGACCTTTGACCTGATGACCGAGGCTCATTCTGCTGCCGATGTGTTCAGCAACTCACTTTTCTTTTTTCTGTCCTCTTGTCCTGTTGGACAGTTCAGACAAACAACATGTGATCCAGAGCTTCTGGTGTCACAACACTGTTTACTCTAGCAGCAGGAAGTAATGTGGGATCTCTTCCTGTTGCTTCCTTTATTAAGAGCTGGC
>OMNM01043864.1:0-11807 GCA_900302745.1 Parablennius parvicornis
GTGTGTTTGAAAGGTCTCTAACCCTGATGGAGACCTGCGCCACACTCTGCTGAACTCCTCAGTCCTGGAACAGCCCCGGGCTCTGGTTCTGCTGCCTGGAGAGAGGTAAACGCACTTCTTCTTTAATCTCAAAACACTTCCAGCTGAAAGATCAAATTTAGAATCTGCGGCACCTGGTCATATCTGCCCATACTGCAGGTCACTGGAAATGTGAATATCTTCATCATCTAATCTGGATTAAAAGGGCATTGATAAATTCTTATGAAATGCTTTGTTGAAAACACAGAAAATCAACTTTCAGGGTACATGAGAATCACTTGATGAGTGTAAATCAGCTACTTTATAGTAGAACCAGCAATTGAGGTGTTTTTAACCTGCTTCATTGTAATACACCAACGTTCCGTTAATCAGTGAAAGAGCTGTCAAGGTCCAATAAATGTACAATTCGAGCTGCAGTTAGCAGTCTATTTATCTTTTCTACTCCTCGAATCTGCTGAACAGCTGTAAGCACCTTTGTTACCATCTTACATTTTGACTGAAATTATTAGAAAGCAGATCAGTGCCACATTGTTTCGTCTTCATAGTTTCTCCACTATTAAAAAAAAAAGAAACAGATTTCTGTGAATGGTTGATTATTTGATCATCCAAAAACAAACCGCAAAACTTTTCACAGGTAATGTCACATTTTCAGCCCTGCTGCTCATCCCACAAGTGCATGTTCACTGCAAAAAAGACACAAACAGGCTTTTCAATAGAATGAGAATGACTCAGCAATGATTTCAAGGATTGATTTCAAGGAAAACTACTTCCAAGGTGGAGCTTTCCAAAAACGCTCGGGCTTTTTCATCATGTAACAAAACAAACCTATTAGCCCAACATTAAAACTAAATTTTTGTCAGTGTTTCTGACATTTCCTTGTAAATTGATATTACTTTCAGAACATTAACGAGTAAACGTGAAATCTTTAGGCAACAAAAACATGGTAGATCCTGTAAGAAATTGACAGATTAATCAATACATTTCTTAAGTGTTCATTTCGAATGACAAAGGAGAATACAGGTTCTTTCTAAGCAGTGGCTTTTTATTTACCTTATGCAGAATATATGAAGTGATAGCGAGATCTCGGGCTCAGCAGAGAATCGACAGACCTCAATCAGCGATTCCGGGCAGAGAGCCCCGTATTTTCAAAAATGGGCGTATTTAAGCTGATCTGACTCCATCGGAGCTTATACATCCTGTTACCCTCAGTGCAGGTTTTTTTCAACTTACTTCTCCTGTTCTGCGGCGCAATATTTTTACACAAGCACAAAACTGAAATAAGATTGATACATACTTCCTTATATGGCAGTTGACATTTAGACATCTTTAAGAACAGAAAGCAAACATGAATTTCCTGTTTTTGAGCGGAGGCAGACTCTAATTCTGAGAAGTAAAAATTTCCATTAGGTGGAAAACAAGAGGTAATGTCCTATTATGCTTCAATCCTCAACAGATGTATAAGTTTAGTCAGATCACTCTGATTACCACCTCTGGTTTGCCCCAGTTTGATGTTCTGGACAGACTGGGGCAACAAGGTGGCCGGCGTTTACCGGAGCTACATGGACGGTTTCCAAAGTGTCCAGCATCGTGTCCGAGGGCGTCCGCTGGCCCAACGGCATCACGGCCGACGACCACTGGCTGTACTGGACCGAAGCGTACAGCGACCACATTGAGAGGGCGGAGTTCAGCGGCATACAGAGGAATGTGCTCATGGAGGGAATGCCCCACCCCTACGCCATCGCTATTTTCAAGGTAACCGCAGGAACTGTGGGATACGTTTTGGTCCGGAACCCGGCTGGACCTCACACGCTTCTGTTGGACTGTTTTCAGAACAAACTGTACTGGGACGACTAGTCCAGAATGGGACTCTTCAAAGCTCCGAAAGCCGGGTCGCAGAGCAACGAGTTGATCGTGGGCAGACTGACCGGAGTCATGGACCTCAAAATCTTCTATAAGGGCAAAAACAGAGTTGAGGAGCAGATGCAGGGAACATCCACACAGTGACCATTTTTCTTTTTGTCATTTCTTTGAAAGATTTATTTACATATTTAAGATTGAAGATCCTTGTATTTAGGCATTATTATATGATATTTGAATGAAAGCGACAGCAGTTTCCCTCAGAGTAACTTCAACGCCCTGAAAAGATGTTGTGAATCTATGTGGCTGACAGGTAGAGGGTTCCAGATGTGATCCACTGTGCAGTACACTGTCATTTCCAGCTGTTGGCGCTAACAAAGTTTAAGGAGTTGCAAATTCATTTGTTTTACATAGTGAGCTCCCATGTGTAGGGATAGTTCTAGTAAGACTTTTAAACATCCAGATTATTGAGCATCTTTCTTCCACTAACTGGTGTAACTTCAGATAACATCCAGATTATAGAACATCTTAGAGAGTTTTTAATGTGAATAGTGAAATAATGTGTTTTTATCAGATTCAGAGATAACTGTAGATGAGGAATGTGTGTTTTTTAGGGTTGGTTGTTTTTTACCTTACGGAGTTTTGTGATGTTAAATCTGATGTTGAATTGCTCTCTGTCGTGGCTTCCTGAACCTTTCACAAAATGACACCTGAATAAACCTTTTACCTTATTTTCATTTTACTTACACTCCAGAGTCATTCTCAAAAGAACTCTTATCACTTCATGACTCCCTTGATTGAATCCTGTGTGTGTGTGTGTGTGTGTGTGTGTGTGTGTGTGTGTTTGTGTGCAGCCAATCGTGACGCGCTGTTCTGACGGCGAGGCCTGCATGCTGGACAGTGAGTGCTGCGACGGCTTCCTGGAGTGCTCCGACCACAGCGATGAGGACGACTGCACCTGTAAAGAGTGTGAAACATGAAGCCCGAGGGCCAAAAGCAGTCAGGCTTCAGTCTGGCCTGCAGGGAGACATTACCAGCGGTTTTTCATCTGTCCACTGGGGGCAGCAGAGTTTCAGTGAACACGCTGAATGATAGATGCTTTCTACACATGCTCTGGGGTTTGCCTAATCTGCTGTTATAAATGCAATGGCTGTTCCCCAGGTCAGGTTGCACAAAATCCTGTATTTCAAGACTCCTTTTCCACCTGCCTAAGGCGTATTGAACAAAAATCAGATAATTATAAAAACATAACCATTAGGGTGAACTTATGAAGACATGCAAGCTTACAGCTGCAGAAATCCTGAAGAGAAACACACTTTTTCACATAATCTGAAGAAAAACACTGAAATTCCATCAAAGATTTAAGTGAAAAGTGAAGATTTCCACGACGTTCTTCAAGAGCTTTGCTGGTTTTAAGATTCACCAGGCAGTGTGAACTAAAAGGACCCCTTGATATAGAATCTGATTCAGTCTGCTGTAGTGCACTGCTCCCTGCTGGACTGTCTTGTTATTGATTTAATCAGTAATACCTACCTCCCTCTTTCCTTTCCCAGCGGACACTCTGGTCTATAAAGTGCAAAACGTCCAGTGGACACCTGATTTCTCAGGGGCCATCACACTGACCTGGTCCCGACCCAAAAACCTCCCACTGGACTCCTGCTACTTCCTCATCTACTACAGGTGAACCTGAATCCCCCCAGAGTCACATGTAACAGATGGGTCTCAACTGGAAATGGAAACAATCAGGAATAATTTATTTACATAACCATGGGCAATCAGATATTCAGATTGATGTGACAAACTAAGGATGGGAAGACAAAAGTAAATAATCAAGCAAATTCTTATGTAACCTATTTAAAAATTGAGCAAATTGAAGTTTACACTTTTTTTTCATTCCTTTTTAACTCTTCACAATAATTAAATATTTAAATATATGTGTACACTGTGTAACACTGTCTGTATACTCTCCATTTTAATTACACATGGTAATATTATGTATATGCATGGGGAAAAAAGACGTTTTCTTGAGACCTTTGATGAAATGAGCCGGGAATGTCTAATTTCATTAACTTTATTTCGTAACGTTCAAACATGAATTTTTTGTGTGATTACATCCAACAATTCTCCATATTTCAAAGCAAGTAAGAAATATTGAAGGCAAAGTGGTACACTTTCACATAATCCAACAGTGTTGTGTGAAAAGTCATATTTTGTTAACCTTACCCAGACTACATCTCTCTTAGTATGGAGAGAACTACCTGTAAGTCGTGTATTTATTGATTGGTATTGTGAAGACATATGAATTGAGGAAGTTAATAAATGTGATCTCTTGTCCAGCGAAATGTGAAGATTTTCAGGATATTGAATATTCATCAACTATTTCAGTAAATCTGAGGGATAATTACTTTTCTTTTTTAGTATTTTTTTTTTTTGTATAGTTCAAATTGTGCTGCTTATGGTTCTCAGGCTGGTGGGCATGCACCAGTGGACCATCATGGACACCCATAGCAACAAGACCAGCTACAAGCTGACTGTGCTAAAGCCCGACCCCACCTACCAGGTGAAGGTGCTCCCACAGTGCCTCAGCAAGCAGCACAAGACCAACGATGTGATCACTTTGTGGACGCCCGAGGGCAGTGAGAACAACGGCTCGTCACCACGTTGCAGCTTCGACACGCATCCGGAAACACCCGCTTCTCTCAGAGTGCCGTACATCACACTGAAAACCTGTTCTGACAAACATTTTAGGACAGGGCTGAATACATGATCAATTTTTCTACCAGACTATCAAACGCAACATTACTGTCTTATAAAAATATTTTTTTATGAGAAGTCATATTTTTAATGCACAAAATCATGTTGGATCCTCACTAACAAATCAGGTGAACATTCAGTGAGTTCTGATGACTTTAACTGCAAAGACCTTGTTCATCAGTAGAAGTAAATGTAGTGGAGGAGAAGGGATTACTCATCCAAGATGGCCGTAGCAGTCTCTGCAGGGTTTACATATACTATTTAGTATAAGAGTAATAACTTACTTTCATGTTACTGCCAAAGGTAGTGATTTTTTTTAATTAATTGACTGCTGTGGATGAAAACACTGACCACCATAAATATTAATTATCAGCGTGTGCGTTTCAACCACATTATTCTGTTGTTTTTCATCTCTTTATTATCGATATATTTTATTGATTGATTTTTCCCAGAAAAACAGGAGCCACTCATGTTTCACTCTTTCATTTCACTAGGATGGATAAGAAACTCTTAACAACTTAATAGGAAATATCTGACAAAAGGTCTGAAAAATGTGTTTGTCGCACGCAATCGGTGGAGGAGCTGTTAAGTCAAGGGCTCAACATCCTGGACAGTGAAGTTCTAAAGACATCCTCCTCACCGTCTGAAACACAAAGAAAACATGTGGCCTTTTGGCCAAATCCGGCCCAACAGAGGGTCCAAACCCGACCCAAAGGATGACTGTGTACTTTCTGTTTCTGGAACAGTTTAACAGACATACAGTAAAAAGCTCTCTGTCTTAATTATATAGCATGTACAGGTTAATTTGTAAGACATTCATGCTGTTGTGTGAAAACTTTATGAAGTGACGATAAGTGCTGGGTCAAAGACAAACACAGCAGCAGGAGGATTTCTCATCTTCCTGGAGATTTTAACATAAGAAAAACTAATGACAGTTTCACGGCAGCGCCGTCGCATCTTTGTTATCATACAGTGACACCTAGTGGTTACAGAGGGTATGTGCAAGCATATTCTAATTATAGACGTGACATTAGCAGACTGCAAACAGTCTGGAAATACTCCACTGCATCACAGATGGACTGTCTTTTGGTCTCAGTGTTGACTGCCTCTGTCTCTTTAATGGAATAATTCCAATCATTGGTTTGGACCCCTGGCCAGGTGGTTTTGGACAGAGAGCCGTATGTTGAATTTTAAAAATAGGAAATCAAAATGTGTCTCAGTTGTTTAACATTTGATAGTTAAGTAGAATAGAATAGAAATACTTTTAAAATCCTAGAGAAATCCCATTGAGCATTTCTCCACTTAAAGAAAATGTTGACTCGGAATGTGACCCCCTCTCTCTCTCTCTCTCTCTCTCTCTCTCTCTCTCTCTCTCTCTCTCTCTCTCTCTCTCTCTCTCTCTCGCTCTCTCTATTTCGCTCTCTCTCTATCTCTCTCTCTCTCTGCTCGTCACTTTCTCAGAAACAGTCCCAAATAAGTCTGACTCCACCTAATTCAGATATTACACTTGATTAAATTCACATGTGCCTAATCAGTGGGACCTATAAATTGGTTTTCTGAAACCTTTTTAATGAAGTGCTTAAATGCAAATCTGTGATGAGTACGCCAATAAAGGAAACCATGATTTTATAGGGGCATTCTTGGGATTTACTTTATCTGATACTTCAATCTAAATGAAGTGAATTAAGTATGATGCTGATTACTTTGCTTCAAGGCCGGTCTCCCGGTTTGAACTGAGCTCTGTGCGTGTGAACTTTCAGCTCCGTTAGAAATAAAGCAAAAAAATATAAATAAATAATAAAAAATCATTTTGAATGGCTGCAGTGTGGCTTGGGCAGATATTGTATTTGTTCATGAAATATTATTCCAATTACTCTTCCACACATTACAATGGTGTAGATTTTCAATTCTTTGCGCTTTAGTTCCAATTTAATTATGTTTCATTGGAGTCAGCATCTCAGCACGTGCTTTTTCTGTGCCGGCTTTTTACAGTAATCTCAGCAAAGGAACATTAAAGGGCTGTTGTGGTTTGAGTTGAAATGTTTTATTTTTTGCCATAATTTTTAGGGTGGTGGCATAATTTCTCTATGCTCTGACTGGGTTTTCCTAAGAAAGATCGAAGGTGAGAGCAGAAGCATTCGTAAGGATCCTAGTTGATAAATAAGCGTCTTCGATATTTTCTGTCTCCTTCAGTGCTTGCACAAAATGCCCCAAGGAGAAGAAAGGACCAGCAAATGTTTCTATTTCAGTGATGCTCTTTTTACTCTGGGTATTTTTAACATTTTCTGCTTCAGTTTGTGTGGCCATGGACTGTAAGTGCAACCCGTGTGCCATTTTGCTGCAGTATCTGTCAGGTTTTCTATGCGTTTTTTACTGGCAAGTGCAACAAACCCCTAAGAGTCACTAACATCAAGTAGTGGTACTCCAGCTAGCTTTGAGTGGACATCTCCCCCTGCTGGATGGGGTACTTCATTGTCTATTATCTCCCGTAAATATAAAACCCAACAGTACCTGCAGGATTTCATAATAATGCCCTCATTGTGTTTCAGGAGAATAGTAAAAAAAAAAAAAAAAAATTCATTCCTCTCAGCATTTCTGACTTCATGTGGACTTTTTTTTATCTTCTCTTCTTTGTAATGCTGAGTTCTCATGGAGACGGCACTCCACAGAGGAAATGATGTTACAGTTCAACGAGGTGTTGTGACACTTTGCAGTGTGGAGCAGACACCATCTTTCCACAGACACGAGAGTATCATGATTAAAGTGGATGTACGCCCGTGTCCATAAAATATGCAAGTCATGTACACAACACACACTATGTGGCGGGTCGCTCTCTTATGAAATAACATGGGATAGGTAAAGTTGAGAGAGAGACAACAAGGGAACGTGAAGAACCAAGGGTTGGCGCTTTCTCTAGTTCTTAAGTTTGTGCATTAATAAACAGGATTTGCTTGACTGCCTCTGGCACTTGTGTTCCGTTGGCAGGCCTGTCAGCTCACTCATTTTCAATAAAACCAGTCAGCCGTCTAATGCCTTCCCACCGTCAGTTAGCTGCTATTAGCCCATAGATGAATATCATTCCCTCTGTTCCAATGAAGCAGCCAAGTGGCGCAGCCTCTGTGAGCGGTGACACAATGATGAATAGCCACAGGCAGCCCTCACACAGAAAGGAACTGTTTTCTTCACAGCTCTGCGAAAAAAGACCATTTTATACACCAGCAGAGGTAGAGCCTACACGGACTTGTCCTGCTGGGACTTGTTGCCATTCTTACAGACAGTATATCACAAAGTGGTATTTGAGGAATTCTATTACCATATGGTCAGTACGATGCAGCGCAATGGCTCATGGAGGAGAGTAACTGTCACACTTCATTATCACCTAGTCTGTTCCTCCTGTTTTTTATCTTCAGTGATTACATTTTTTTTCATTGCATACTATTGATAGATCATACTTTGCTTATCCTGTTGGGAAATGTCTCTACCGAACTGATCCATTGGTGGGCGGCCACGGTATGGCACTACAAGTAGCTGGTGTGAGTTAAGGGTCTTGCTCAGGGACCCGCGTTGGTGATCTGTCCGATGATACTTTTAAAGTATGTCAACCCCGTCTTGTGTACAAAATGCTCTTTCTGGTCTTGTTTTCCCAGATGGATCATGAACGTGTGTGGGACTTTCAGTGCTTCATCCAGAACCAGCTGACGGTGGCAGATCAGCAATGGCGGCGAGACCAGGAGGAGCTGCGGTTGAGAGCCCTGGTCCTCCTCCAGGAAGCAAAACATACCCACCAGGCGGAGCTGGGGCTCCGCAGAGACCGAAAACAACAGCAGGACCTCTGTTTGCATCTCAAAAAGAAGGTTTGTATCGGTTATACTTTTTTATCTGGAATATACTATATAGCATGATGTCTTTTTCCTTCGTTTCATAGGAAATATTGCCTGTGTAGGTATGACATCTCTGCAATTGGGGTCTGCAAAGCAGCAGTGTCTCACTGCCTGCTTGTGTACAGTGTATCTGCTGATGAGACCGTATATTACCAGACTGCCTGACAGCATCTCTCGCTTTAGCTGCCACTTGGGATGGGCTGTGAATGCAAACAAGCTAATAAGAATGGTCTCGCAAACATGATGTCGCCGTCTCTTTGGGGTGCTGCTTCACATTCACACAACAAACAAGTTACTCATGTGAACAAATGCATGTGATGTTGATATAGTACTGTACAAATTGAATTCGCTTGCCCTGTGTGCTTTTTTTTTTTTTAATACTGTGGTTGTCCTGTGGCTATTTGGCTAAATCCCTCTGAAGTGTGATGTAGAGCTTCTGTGGCTCAACACCAATGATTTTCACTCAGTCAAATAACAAAACTGTAGGTTTTTTTTTTTCACTGCAGGCTTTCTGATTGTTAAATTTGTTTCCATGAGACCGGTGGAGTTTGCATATTCTCACACATTGCATCAATTAATTTACTTCCTTTACTTTTCAGTGTCTTCAACTCTATGTTTTGACTTCATCTTTTGTCTGGAAAACTGTGACCCCTCTCATTATATAGTCATATAGAAAACCATATTAAGGCCAGAGCCAACAACTTGGTTTCATACCAGTACCATTGAGATGCATGTGGAGAAACATTTGTTGATTGATTTTTGTCTGTGTGTTGTAAGTCCCACCTTATCTTAAAGGAGAGCAATATTCTTAAAACTGCAAATGACAATCGGCAACATAAAAACAAACACGCAAACAAGAAAACTCCTCAAAAGGAGGTAACAGCTCGGCCATTAAATGCTTTTTATGATCATTTCAACTTTTTATGTCCCAATTGCCATTGCTATCTGTTTAAAGCATAAACTCTGGTGTATTTGTGATAGTAACTGAGTAGTTTACCACCTGGTGCTCATTAGCTTCTGGGACGACCACCAATCAACAGGCAGCTTGCACATTTGTTCATTTTGACTAATGTATTTCATCATTTTACAGCACTTATTGCTTTTACCTGCAAATACTATGCTTCTAATATTTACACTTAATTTCTGTCTGCACTGTCAGTTTTACTTCAGGGCAATGATTACTTTGCACCCTGTTCTCGAAGAATGGAGGTACTTCAGACACAGCCGCAGTGCAACTAAAAAGACATCAAAAGGTTTTTCGGATGATGGAATACATTATCGACGACAGCAGGGTTTTTCTGACAACAAGAGAGCCTTTGACTATAGATAATTTGGATGAACCCGCAGTAAAAATATAAATTACATGCATATGACTTTGATAAACACATCTCCAGAGTTTCACTTTCACTGCCCACTGATGCAATAAGAAAAATAAAATTACACGGACGTTTTCATTCCGAGGACTTTGTCACATTCACACTTTGCATTGAAGTGTACGTGCACATATTTGAGTTTGTGTTGAGGCTCAGATGGATGCCCGTTTGCATCCAATCTTTCTTCCCCCAGCCGTTATCGTCACAGCACAGTAATGCAGCGGTGAGGCAAGATGGATTCTCCTCCTGTTGCATCTGTTTTAACGCTCTTGGTTTCTGCAGCTGCTGCCTCTGATCCAAATATCTCTCCTGACTCGTCCGTGGGTCCCTCCCATTGTATTCAGTGTCCTGTGTAATACGATTTTGCAGCGTTCTGGTGCAGCGTAGTGTGCAGGTCACGTACACATTCAATAGAATGTATATTTTATTGAGGTCATCATGATACATTATTTAGGTGTAATTCATTCTCAGTCTTATTTTACAAATTCAGGTACTCCCGAGGATGGTTGACAAAAAGTTGAAAAGGGCAACACATTCTCACAAATGATATTAAATGAGACCATTTAAACTAAGAACCTGCCTAAGGCCATAAGGAGAGGTTAAGAAATCAAAGGGTCGCATCGTGATGTATGTTAGTTAGGCAAGCATTTGGTTTTGCTTATTTATTTTCAGTTAGGATTATATAAATACATTTCCTTGTCTTGTCCTTGGGCTTAAATGCAACACTGCAAACAATGATTGTTGGACAGTGCTCATATGACTCTGACCTCATTATTTGAAGTGAGGAGCAGTGCTGCCATCGCACTTCACTTTGTTTTGTTAGGGGAGACTGCTGTTTCTAATTTATTGATTCAAGATTTGGGTATGTTCGTAAGAGGAGCAAACACAAAACAACAGCGATACCTGAGCTGAAAGATCAGTGACGCCGCAGTGGAGGCTTCTTCTTTCATGTCAATGAAGTAGCATTAGCATCAAGGAAATACTTTGAGGATGAATTTGTTTGGACGTGCATGCTGAAAGCTGCACAAATTGTATGCTCTTTGAGAAGTAGTAGGCTTTTTTTCCAGCATCAGTCTGAGGAGAAACATTATGACACACACGATTTAGGATCTTCCAGATAATTTGCCAAATCAAGTCAAAGTCAAGTCATTTGTTGCATTTTTGGGAGAAACAAAATTCAAAGTGAAATTAAAGCTGCAAGCAGCATAGGTCGAGACCTCGGACTCTGGCCTCTGGCCCAACCATGGCCTGTGGCCCATTTAAATATCAATTTAATAAATATACATTTTTTTAAGGTTTTAACAAAAAAGGAGTTATATTTATAAAAATGTGGTGGGTTTGTACTTCAAAAGGCAAGAAATCTGTAATCTAGCAAGTCTGTAAATATAAATGTATAAAGTTTTGGGTGTATTTACCTTAACTTTTTAAGTTTTATTTCAACATGAGTAAGTAAAAGAAAGTTAATATTTTCATGTAATACTAATGCCTACACGTTGTGTATGTGTGTGTGTGTGTGTGTGTGTCTGTGTACCTAAATATGTACCTGAAATAGTTACAAAAAATTAAATGTAGGTTACTCACCCCAAAAAAACTAAAATATAGATATCCAGCTCACCTTTAGCCCAGCGAGCTTCAATACATCAGCACGTTAGCTACTTTACAAACAGCTGTGCAAGTGTGCATGTGTGTGTATCCAGCACGTGTGTGAGTGAGTCGGTGTGCACTTAATGTGTGTCTGTGTGTGTGTGTGTATATATATTGTTTTTCAGTGTGAGTGTGTGCCGGTGTGCATATGATGGTGTGCAGTGTGAGTGTCGGTGTGCAGTGTGTGTCTGTTGGTGTGCATGAGATGGTGTGTAGTGTGTGAACGTGTGTCGGTGTGCAGTGTGTGTTTGTGTCGATG
>OMNM01043867.1:1167-14005 GCA_900302745.1 Parablennius parvicornis
TAGGAGTAAACAGGCGATGGTGGCCTCCAGAGTGTCATTACTCCCAGTCCATGCTCTCCTGGGACTTGGTACTTTTATAGCTGAGAGTCACTCGTGATGGAAACCCAACTCGTTCTCTTCATGCGTGTGTGTGGTGTCATTAGTCATGCTAACTACATTCTTTTCAGTATGTTGCCGGCCACAAAACTTTTGTGGAAAAATTGATGTGTTTTTATTTGAAACGTCAGAGCTTTAGGTGGCCAGAGAAAGAACTATTTCACAAATGAAAAAATCTCAAAGAAAGTATTTGTTTGGATCTGAAATGACTGCCTTTTTGGGAGGAGTGTGCATGTTCTTCCTGTGCATGCATGTGTATCTTTGCCTTTGTCAGCTTCCTCCCACAGTCTCAAGACTCTCGTGTAGGTTCATTTGTTGGCTTTAAACTCTGTGGTGTGGATGTGTCTGGTTGTTTTTCCCCTTGTGTTGGACTTTGTGTCTTTCGCTCATAAACACTGAGAATGAGACCATTTCCTGAACTTGCTTTCTCTGTGAAGGGAAAGGGAAACATGTTACATAGAGGTTAACCGAGGTTTTCAGAATTCTATGGCAGATTAGCTGAATCCAAAGCTCCCCTTGGATTTAGGAAGCTCAGCAGTTGTTCAGTTGTAGGGCCACAACTTTATTGTTTTTATTTCTGCCAGCAGTAGCAAGCTGCACTTTTCAGTCAAAACCTGGCTGCTGGTTGTGAAGCTAAGTTACACTGTTCTAACAAAATCACCGCATTGGTTTCAACTAAATTTCTAGCAATTACACGAATCTATATTTTATGGCTGTTGACTCCCCAATATGCATCACGTGTGAAGATATCTGTGCAGTAATGCTTTTCCAGATGAAACGTCTGGTTTGAAAGTGAATTAATTTTATATTTGGGGACTTCTCGATAATTGTGCACAAAGTTTGGCAGCACAGCTACTCTCAATCCTCAAAGTCTCAGAAATCCAAATCAGCATTTCTCAGAAAGAGAAAGACACTTCTCCGTACAACAGTAAACAGGCTGAACAATCTACATCATGGATTATTAGTGCCTTTTTTTAAAAGCTCAAAGTTGCACTTGGGCCAGTATATCAAGATTGCTCACCTTGGAGGACAGACAATGAGCGCTCACAACACAATCACCGTCATATCACAAGCTATTGACTGATATCTTCTGTGATTGTCGGGGGCCTAATGTCCTATGAAAACAACGAAAGCCCCCAAATTGGAATAGTAGTGAATAAGACCCACCATGCAAGGACATTTCAGAGAGAGCAGGATGAAGCTGTGGTGGGATGAAGGAGGGCGGACATTAGGGATATTAGTATGTATCGAGGAAGAGGCCTCTGGCTGTATCAAGCGGGATTCTTTAATTCAGATTGATCCAGGTGTCTTTGAACATGACTTTCCCCCCACCGGCACCTCCAGATGGACGCTAATCTCTCTGCTGTGCCGGGAGAACTCGGCGATCAGTTCATCCTCTCTGAGGGTCATTTCCACTGTAAACTGCTTTTTAAAGTTACAGTCTGTGCTCTGGGCCACTTCCTGTAACAGAGTAGTTTCTCCTGCCGGACAGCAAACTCTCTTCTCGTGAGATCAAAAGTATATACTGGGGTTACTGTTTCATAAGTGATTTGTATTTGACACCTCCATTTACATTAAAAATATCTTTCATAAAATCATGAATCAACTTGAGATAAAGTGTGACTGAAGACTACTTAAAGAGGCAGTCATCAGTGGATAGTAGAGGATATAGAGGAAATTGATGTGGTTGACTTTGACCTCTGTGTCGGTTTTTCACATTAAAGTTTATTCACCTACCTTGTCTACCCACTTCATCCAAACTTAGACCCTCCAGCTAATCCTAGCCAACGGCAGTCAAAAGACAGGGTACACCCTGGTCCATGTCAGGACTAACATGGATGAACAAACATGTACACCTACAGGTTGGATCACTGGACCAATGGATGGACAATACACACAATCATCTTCTATTTCTGGTTTATCCACGTGGATGTAATTCAGTTAACATTGAGCGAAAGGCTAAGTGAGCCCTGCATGGCTTGGGACCATGGCTGTGATGTAGATTACACAGCACAGTTTTCCACAGCAGATCCAGGTCCAAGGCCAAAAGGTGTAGGGCTTTTCTGTGGTGTTTCCCACGGCTTAGACTGACCAGCTGCCAAAACATGCAAAAAGAATTTAAAATAGCAGATATCCCAACAACTGATCAACCAAAAACTGCAAGGGAGAGATCTTCTGCAAGGAGCTCGTACCTCTGATGACTGTGACATTCAGTAATTGGTGGAATTGGCTTGAGGTTGGGCAGTATTGGCCACAGCACCCAGGTCACATCCACCCAAGACCCTTTACTTCGTCAGCCTCCTGGAGCACCCTCAATATGGCTGTGCACTGTGTCGTATACATAGGATGGATACATTCAGGACAGGGAATTCCCCAAAAAAGAATGCATACTTCTTTCATTCTTTTAACAATCCACCATAGGTAGGCACGATTGGTGAAAGGCATGGATACACTTTTTCTTTATGCAGTCATAGTTCACCTTTTTGGTGCAAAACAGGATTTAGATAGTAGCACTCACATATGGTTGCATTAACAGCACAATTATTGAATTGGACTGAACCTGATAAGCAAGCAGCTTTGAAGGCCAGAGATACCTGGCTGAATCTCTGTAAAGTGAAACATTTCTGTTAGCGCAGGTGATTTTCTAGTGATGAACCAAACCTATCCATTGGAGATGGCTAAGAGGTCGATATTCAGGCATTTTCTTCTTAGAGCATGAAAATAAAGGAGCTGGCAAAAATGTGAAAACAAAGGAGGTAATTAGTGTCTTTCAGCCTAATTCATGGGTCAAATTTGTCTTTGAAATACCACCGGTGATTTAATGACCACTGACATGTTGGCGTGATAGGAGATAGCTATGTTCGCTTCACCATCTGCAGCTTGTCTTAATTAGGAAATCCAGGACAAAAAGAGGTCAGTCCGAGCAAGCATGCTGACAGATAACCAGGAAGTGATTCTAATGGCTGCTTACTTGACCTCTGACTTCTCACATCGATACTTAAGGGTCATGTTCAAGTTTCTGGAGGTATTCATTGGTTGTTATGGAGACGAGTCACTAACAAGGAAGGCTCGGGGTTGTGACCCCCGTCCACTAATGGTGACCCCCATATGGCTGCAGTATTTATCAGCCAGAACAATAGATATGTCAGTGCGGTTTCCTATGAATATTTCAACAATGGCCGTGGGTCAGGAATGACTGATTACCCTGTCTGAGCACTACAATGACTGTTAGATGAGGAGTTCACCATGGGAAAACACATACACTCCCAATATTATTTATCCTTCCGCAGTTGTGCCACAAATAATCAACCCTACATCTGAGACTTCTGTGCGTATGTTAAAACTATCGCCTGTGCTGTTTTGCCTACAGGGAGCTTTATGCACCAGCAACCAGCACAGGTATAAGGAAGGACGAGTAACTCTTAATCTTGTTTAAAAGCATCGCTTCATGCTGTTATAATCGGCAGTACTAGCCTCCCAGATTCTCAGAGTCATTACAGAGAAGATTAATTCCCTCCATATTTGTACATCTAATTTGGCCCTTGCAGTCCATTGACCCTGGCACGCTTCCTAATGCTCCAGCCTCGACTGCAGCATCTGTCTGAGACCACCCAATACACAACACAACTCGGAGGAGGTGTGTGTGTTTTTGTGTGCAAATGAGAGTGAAAGTTGCAGTATGTTGCATAGGCAGTAGGAAATGAGCTGCAGGGTTTTAGAAAATTAAAGAGTTTTGTGCTGCTATCCGTGCATCACAGCCAAAGGAGCTCAGAAGAGAGTCAATGAGTAGATTATAATTTGGGGCCCACAGCTGAACATAAACTGGGACAGACACTGAACATATAATATGGTTGTATCGGTCTTTAACAGGTGTCAGGTTCTCTTAATAACTATCAAAACATAGTAAACTGACTCCCTGTTATTTCAAATGCAGAATGTGGATGCATGATATCAGTTTAATATGCAATATTAAATCATGTTTGGATGAACATTCAGCTATATGATGTTATTGTCTTCTTGTTTTGGGGTTGATCTTTTTCATTTCCACCTCAATTTAAACCAAACGCACAGCAGTTTGTCGACTGATTTTCTTCAATTTTTTCTGATTTTTGGGCTTCAGACTTCTGGCCTGGCGTCACCAGGTACGATGTAATGTTGAAAAGATGAAGCGGAATACGATCTACTGTCAACACAATCTAGTGCAGTTGGGCTTTATGTGATCGCCCAAATCAGTTGAAATGCAAATCAAAGGTTCAAAGGTGACTTTGCTGATACCGTAGGTAGATGTCTGTGCAGCGGGAGAAGGCTTCTGACAGCACATACAGATGTATTAAAAACGCTGGACAGTAAAAAAAACAAAAACAAAAAAAACATAGACATAGTCGGGCACTCACAGGCCCACTGACAGGCATAATAAAAAAACAAACAAATAAATTTCCGCTGCATGAGCAGCCGTATTGAAGCAGGTCTATTGTAATGTCCTAAAATTAAACATTTTTAAGGGACTACGCGTTTTTGTCCAGTTCGGTGAGTCCTTGTGAATTGAGCCTCAGTTTGCTGTTCATTAGCGACATTAAAGTCAGACCTGTCGTGGTCTTCTGCTTCTGAAAACCCGCCTTCTTCAAGATGCGGTGCCTCTTCTGTGTAGTAAGTTCAGTCTTCTGCAGGCAGCTTATCCGTTCGCTTTTGACTTCCTGTATCAACAAATAATATTCAGGTAAATCATCCCACCTTGCTCCAACAATCACTAACAGTTTGTTTTGAATCCTTCTTCATTCAATCGCTTTACATTTTCTGATGCTCAGTTCGGAAGCTCACTTTGACCTGCATTATTTTTCAGTGGTTAGATATTTGCCTTGTGAAGGAGTTGAGCTGCTGTACCTAATATTGGTTTAGACGAATGTGTAAAATCATAAACATGTCATGAGATATAAATTCCTCTGTTTTAATAAAGACTGCCTTACTTGAAGACAAACAACGTGGCCCCAAAATATCCTAATTATTCAGTTGAGTTTGACTTTATTGGGAAAAGGATGACGCTCACAGCGATAGGTAACTTTCATCAGCTTGTCACAGGGTGTGCCTGGAGAGTGCTATTAAAATGAGTGGGACGCCATCCTAAACACAGTATGCAGGTTCCTTAGTATAGATTGTTCGTGCAGATCAAATAAAGAGTATCCCAACCAATAACATCCCATATGCATGCACAGCAAGTTAGCACACCAGCCAGTGTTGGTCTCCAATCACCTCAAAGATAGCTTTGTTTACAGCCATTATGCTAATACGCCAGCAGCATGATGTTGATTTGTTGATTTAGAAAGATATTCCACGTAGCACCTGAACTGTTTATCTAGCAGCCCCGGCATACACGAGATGGATGCTCATAGCACCGTAATGTGTCATTCAACAGGCCGACGTGACCGGCTCACCTGCCATGTATGCACGCCGCCTTTAAGTTTCTCCTGCAAGTTCAACCACAAGAAAAGAAGGATAAGAACTTTTTCTTTTTTTCTTTTCTTTTTTTTTCAGAAGATGATGAAAACCAGGATCAGGTATTAATTCACCTCTCACTCCTAATTCGGATGGGAACGCCAAGCAGGCCTGTTAATAACCGCAGGCCGGCGGAAACGAAGCAAAGGAGAAGAGGAGGGAGGAGGAGGGAAGCAGATTGTGAGAAGAATAAAATTTCCATGGCTGATCTGCCGGAGCAGTTGTCGGGAGGTTAAGGTGAAGGCCAATCCAGCTGTAAGAGGGGCCAGGATTAAAGTCTTTGAGATATGGATCCAGGGGCTCTCTGGCTCTCAGTACCAGGGCTTAAGTATCATATCCGTGGACAGACGATCGATACCCCTTGCCTTTCTTTCCCTCCATCTTCAAGGAGATTTTTTTTTTGGCAGTGCTTTCATGGGGTCCTCTCCGCATGCCCCTAATGACACGGTGTGAGCTGCCGTTCAGGCTGCGGGGCTTCAATCCCGGCAGCTGGTGATGAGGATGCTGGAGAGTCACGAGTGCTTGTAAGTCTTAGGATTTTATTTAGAACATGCTTGGAGGACAGAGGTGGAAGAACCACGCTTGTTTTACGTGTCATAAAATGTACAGTCCGTAAGCTCTGTGCGAGTACCGGTTTACGGTGGGCTTCACAGACACACAGACCATCAGGACGCTGTTGTGAGAGGATGATGAAATGCAGGGTAAAGAGATACGCTATTAAGCGGGAGGTTTACGAACTGAGATACTCCTCAAAATCCATGCCTCACCTTATGCTTAGTGCTTTAGATGGGTTCGATGATACCCTGAGTCGATATCAGACCTTCCTCTCAGATTCATAATTCAGTCTAATCTAAACACTGAAACATCAAACACACATATGCAACCTTCCTCTCCTTCCTTTAGTAGACAGATTTCCAGAAATCCGCTCAAGGGTCATGATGGCAGAAGTTTTTGTTTTTTTGTTTGTTTTATGTGCATTTTTTTTAATCCTAATTCATCAACCTGTCATATCACAATGGCACTTTGAGAGCTTTATCAGGTGACACAGTAATTTCCCTGAGTCCATCTGTGGTTTGAGCGCCAACAGGCGCTGCTAGTATCTTCTTCTGCGCGCCTTTTTTAGCGAGCTGTTTGCCAAACATGTCCTGAGGCAAAGCTTACACAGAAATGACTATTTTATTAAACCATATCATGATGGGAACACTACTGACAAAATTCATAATATGTTGCTCACTCATGAAAACCTTCAACAATGGATAGTTTAGCGTCGGTGAATCACGGCGTTTCACCCTTATTCATTTGGAAAATGGCAACAAATGCATGTTGGATGCGTGCGGGTGACACAGTTAAAAGCCTGGAATTGAAGAAAGTGAGACGAATCACAATGTGCGTCTGTAGAGCAGCTGCCACGAGAAGCCATCACTCTTCAAAAAGAGTCTCAGAATGTGAACTTTCTTAGTGTATGTTGGTGGGAACCTGCTCTTACCTGCGTGTTGCAGGGAGACAAGGTGAAGGACACAATAAAAACAAAAAAAGCATTTAAACCCATCACGTATATAAACACATCACCAGCTATGCTGTTTTTACTGTTTCAGCCCAAAAGGCTTTAGGAGGGAAACTACTGGTTTATTATGAGTCTCTGATGTCTTCATCACACGTCTTAGATCTGACGGGTTTATATGAGACCCTACAAGTCAGGAGTCAACGACCCAACCTGTTACTGATAAGTAACTGCTGCTAAAACATAACAGGCTCAAATCAACATCACGTCAACAGTGCACACAGTCAATCAAAGATAGTTCACCACACAAACAGAGAATACGAACAGCAGAAGGATATAATTAGATTACATGTCCTAAAGGGAGTATGAAGAAGTAATACTCCTTCCATCCGTTCTCCCTGAATAATATATAATCTTTAGCTGCCACTTATTTAATAATCAGTTCATTTTAATGTGTTACCACTATTATATCAAGACTCATTATGTAATAAAAAGTTTTAAAGAAATTATATATTTCTTTAGAAATAATGAATATATATAAAACACACACATTTATTGAAGTATCATCATGATTATGGAAATATTTTGTTCAGAATACCACATGTAAATACTGATATATTCATTTTATCACAATAGCCAAAATCATTGTCTTGGGTCTTCATCAGTGAGGGAAGTTTTACATCAGATTCCTTGATGCACACTTTAGTTTTTCCTGATCTCCAGACAGTGTTGAATTACTGCACAAAAGTTACTTTGGTAACAATCTGCGCATGTGATATCTCCAGAAAATGTATGAATATTTACATCATTGGCCGTGTTGCCTCCTGATGACAAATCAATTCTAGTCACAGTTTATTGTAACAAAACTGCACGTTTGATGGTGCCGGTTGTTTGGTATGGGACCACTTAGTGTTGTAAAATGTAAGAGACATTGTTAAGTTGAGAGTGTATTGTTCTGTCAGCACATACATGCGTGCTTCATTACTAAAACAAAAACACCCCCTAGTAGCGTCATACGCTACCTTACGTCGTTTTCAGTGTTTCTGTCGTTTCCGTGTAAAGAAACATAACTTTTAAAACTGTTCTGAAACAAAAAGGCAAAAAAAGTGTTTTCACTTGAAATGTTGTGGTGTAAACCAGGTCGTTGTTCCATAAGGGACAGACAGTACAGCAAGCTTTTAATAAACCCTGGTTGCTTTTAAAATTCCAGCGCTTACTCATTTGGAAGCTAAACACATGTTGAAAGTTGTTTTTTTTGCCATTTCTTTCTATGTTGTTTAAGAATGATGATTTCTCAGTGAAATGTTTACACATGTTTATCCAGATTCAACCGCCTATTAAGATGTTTTAAACTCACAATGACATAAGTGGGAACTGATGGTTGCATGAAAAAGGCTCATCAAATGCTTCCAATAATAATAATGCATTTTATAAAGTGGCGCCCAAGGTCACCTCTGTTTAAAACAACATAAAAACCAATACCAAACAGAATATAAGAATTGCATTAGGGCCCTGGCCCTCCACGCCGAAGTCCCTAAAAACACAAGTGGCGTATTTAAGAGGTCAAATAACAATGTGAAACATAAAGTTGCGAGTGATGTGTCGTAAATGAGCACAAATATGGAAACTCACTCATATTGTTCGAGAAGTGACCTCTTGTAAAAACAGTTTGATTGGTCCACATGCCGTTTCACTAAACTTCAGGAAAACACTTATTTGAACCAAATGTGTTTGGATGTCACAACATGTTGCTTTGCCAACGTACTGATATATTTTGGTGGAACCAAACGAAAAGTGCAGGGATAAACAATTGCTTTTGATTTGAAATGACAAGCTGCTGAACATGAAACGAGCCTGGGATGAAATGCAGCCGTAACCTTTGGTGATGCCACGGGCCACCTCTGATCTGTGATTGGTAGCCGACATGAATCAAAATGATCGATTGGCCTCTGGTTCCCGCTGTAGCCTGTGGCCTGGAAACAACATGGCCGGTGACCCCGGGGCCTGCCGTGGCATTGTGGGACCAATCACAGCTGAAAACGTGATGAGGTCTCCAGGGGAACACTGCATCAAAGGTCTGGTCCTGTTGTCTTCTAAACCAGGACGGGTCCCAGGAAATAGCAGAGGGATTGTTTTTTCATCACAATTTTATCTGTGTAGGAATAAAAAAAGTGGTAGAGCGTGTGCTAATCTGGAACTTCAGTGGAAAAACCTCTGAATTCTCTTTCTCACACATTCTGTCGTCCAAGCCTCATGAGAGCGGGACCCTTCTCATGTTCTCCACAAACTGTAGCCGTCAGTAGAAACAGCCAGTCAGACTCTGGCGCCTCGACAGAGGTGGATTACAGCGATCCATGCAGTAAGCTCCGAGCACGCTGTGCCACGCACGCCTTCCCTACAGCCTGGTTTACATTGCTGCTGGCACGCCGCTCTAAATCCACTCTCTGGGGCGCGTAGAGGCTGAAAACATGACGCCCACCCTTTAGAAGTCCCATTAAGTCCTGCTTTCACCGGGCTCCCATTTTCCAGAGGGTCAGCGTTCAAATTTGATTTCACGCGCCGCGCCGGCAATGCTGGCTGGCAGCGGCTGGAAGGGACTCGGGGATGAGGGAGGGATTATCCGACAGCCGCGAAAGCCAAGTTACGCTGACCTAATTGAAACCAAACGACCTCTTTGGGCGGCTCGCTGAGCGTGATTTAAACCCTCATCCCGGCCACCTCTGTTTACCGAAAAAAAAGGAAAAAAAAGGAGGAAAAAAAACCATGGCAAGTTTCTAATAAATCGACACCCAGCACGACGGATGAAGTCACTGGAGATGAATTCAGGCTGCAGCCGAGTCAGAGAGCAACAAAAACAGCTGCTTTAAATAGATACAATTAGAGGAGGCTCTCACTGCCACACAGCATCACAATGCTTTCATTAGTGTGTCGGGCTGAATTTCCAAAGATGGCCGCCAAGAGATTACTGCTGACACATTCCTGTAAACTGTAAAAGATGCATCGGGCCCCAGCTTTTTAGGGTTTTGCCAGTCCCGGCCTGGCAGCCAGTGCTGAGGACCGCAGTGCCAGGAAAGAGATACGGCAGTCCCAGTGTGAGGGCTTCCAGCCAGACGTGCATGAATGGAAAGTCAACCTGCAGCCGGTGTGTGTGTGTGTGTGTGTGTGTGTGTGTGTGTTTGTGTGTGTGTGTGTGTTCTTGTGTGTGTGTGTTCCGGCTCTAAGAAGTAAATAAGTGTAAAAATGAGTGGCTGAACGAGAATGATCAAACTTCAAAATGCGTTTGATATGGCTGTGATCTAATGGCTGTCTCACACACAGGCTCACCTCCCACTGTGCCGTCTCCCTCTAAATCACCCGTCTGCCTTTAATTCATCATCTTAGAATTTCATCCGCACAAATGTGGAGTGGGCCAACGTTGTGCATCACTGTTTTATCCCTCGTCAAGCCTTGAGTCAGATACTCTTAATAAATGGCTGAAAATAAATCACATTAGATAAGAGGACCAGTTGGTTTTTCCCATTCCCAGACGAGGGTGAAGCATTAGTGTTGTAATACGTCTTTGAACAGCCTCCCAGGTACACAGGTAGGAGAGCACAGACTACAGGAAACCATTTCCAATCAAACCCTTCTCGGGACTGTTGAGCGTCGTTCCCTAGCAACCATCGAGGCCTTCACAAAACCTGCAACTCCTGTTTCTGGTACTGGGCGAACCGCTGCCTGTGATGTGGTTTTCACTATGAACACCAGAGAGGCCATATTAAAACAATTGCTGTTGTCCGTCCGACTGTAAGCGACGCCACAATTGGAGACATCTGTTCTCGGAGGCTCTGCTTCGGAGGTATGGGACCGGCGGCGCATCGGGACTCGGTGGTTTTCATTTCAGTGCCACCCACATGTTGCCTGAGCTGAGCGTGTTGGGTGAAATGACATCAGAACAGTAGTTCATGAAGCTGTTTAGTATCATCGCCATCACTTTGTTTTTTGTTCACGAGGCCAGACGGACCGGAACATCCCCGAGGAATAACAATGACTTGGATTTCAATTTCACAGTAATAATAGCAGTTGAACACAGTTATAATGATACATATTTGTTCAACAGCCCTTTTAAAGTACTTTTTACTGCACTGTGATGAAGTGAAGAATAAAATCCTTATAATTTGTCATTGTTGGATAAACCTTAAACAGAAGATCTCTGGAACATTGGGAGGGCTGCAGGAGACTTATTGATAGCTTTGCAAAAACACTAGTGGGTGCATATTGATGGTGAAAGTGCTATTTTCCTTTATTATATGTTATGTTGTAAACTTTGGAGTTCATCAAAAGACAAAGTGGGGTAATATTTCAGTTTTTCCGAGCCAAGTTGGTCAACTCTTCTTCTTTCTCTGATTTCTGCATATGGCCATTATGTCATCATTTCTTAAAGAGAAAGTGACGGACGGACGGATAGATAGATAGATAGATAGATAGATAGATAGACACACAGATAGATAGATAGATAGATAGACAGATAGACAGACAGACAGATAGTGCACCTGATCAAGCACCATTAAAGTAGTAAAATCCGGATCTAGATCCTTCTGAACACTTTAAGGGAAACATTTGAAAGCAACAACTACAGCTTCATTTCTCGCTGATGTTGTGTGACCCAATTCAAGCCCTGTCAAGAAAAGACTGTTGATTTAAAAGTTGGTTTGAGTTGTTCATGTGCGGCAGCATTTTGTTACTTTAGTGAATCTTGGTGTCAGTGATGGCCTGACCTCACCACAGTTTACTGGATCATACACAAGAAGGTTTTTATTAAAATTGGCGTTATGTTGAGATTCTAGTCATCATATTTGGCAATGATTTGGTTTTGTGACATTTTCACCTCATGCACTCTGCCACACAACAAAGAAAAACTTAAATTTGAAGGTTATTATGACACTATTTCACTGGTCCAGCCCACTCACCTTGAAATCACGATGTCTGTGACCCCTTCTGTGACCCAGTTCTGCCATTGAGCATCGACTTAGCTTAGCAAAAGGAATCAGCCCCAACAAAACAAGGAATTTGGGGTTTGCTGAGTCATCACGTCAGATGATCAGTGACTGAATCCTCCAGAGTGTCTGATGACCCAGTATGACTGTACTGAAGCGTCTGGACCAAATGTAAAACTGTTGGATGTTGATATGTGCGGGTCGACTGAAGCTTTGTCCACACAATTGTTCATAACAGCCAATTTGCCGTCTGTGGTATGACTGTTGAATTCACGATGACAGTTTTAACTTGTTTTCTCCTTCGAAACTTAACTTAGAACAGGTGTCCAACTGGCCTTTCTGAACCAATGCATATTTCCTCGAACAAGTTCTACTCAGACATCCACCAGTTCTTCAACCAGAGGGAAAGTTAAGCTGGAATTCAAACCCTCTCCAGTTGATAGACCTTCAAGCCAAGGTTTGCCAAACATTTTGATCTGAAATGAGCCACTGCTTGGTTGACTATAAATGATTTTGTATGTATTGTTAGAGTTCGAATGACATATAAATATAAAAAAGCGAGAGAGAAGAAATGCATGTTTATAGAGAACAGGGCAGTTTGAAGGAAACAGCGAGTCTTTGCTATTCAAGTGGATAAGACGAGCTAACATGGGAAAATTAAATCACATAAAAATACTTTTACATCAAATCTCAAAGTTTTCTGCACTATGCCAGGACTGGTGGTGCTACCAATTATAATTCTTTTTCTTTTTTTTCTTTTTTTTTTTTGGGGGGG
>OMNM01043870.1:0-11753 GCA_900302745.1 Parablennius parvicornis
CCTGACAGATAAAGTGTGTGTGTGTTCAGCTGATAAAGTCATATGAGGCTTTTTCTCCACATCGTTCCTCACTTTCTGTACGTGAACAATATGAAACTATATACATATACTGTGTGTAGATAGATAGATAGATAGATAGATAGATAGATAGTTGACTGTTAAACTTTGTCTAATAAACTGTGGTGGCTGGTGATAATTCTTCACTTTCAGCCTACGTTAAATTTAAATATTTAAATACAGTGCTATTATAAAGCACATTACAACAATCTTGCCTTTTTTAGATTGAGAGAGCCTTCTAGTGGTGAAAATTATAGTATTTTATAAAAAAATACTGAATAGAGAGCACTTATTATGATTAGGCCTGGGACTATAATCAATAAATCAATTAATTGAACATTAAATGAAACTAGAAAATCCCTTTTTATGTAACCTCTTTACTGTATGAGCCCCACAGCTTGATAACATGTCAGAGGAGAGACTTATGTGATGCACCTGAATGCACCAGTCAAAGCTGTCAGCTCTTGCAGTAAAACCGGACCAACATGGCGGCTCAGACAAAAACATCTAATTTATTACTGAAATAGTTCAGAGAAATGTATTTCTATAAAGATTGAAGGCGAGAAATAAGCTGTGCAGTAGACGCGTGGCTGCTGTGAGGGGGCGTGGTCTGCTGTGATGGGGCGTGCCCCTCAACAGCTTTTTATCGGATTATAAACAATCCTGCCAAAAACATTTTTTTCGGCAGCTGTCTGATACCACTGCTGAATTTTCTCTTTGTTCTTATGCCTGCTAAATGGGAGTATTCAGGGGCCTTTACCTCGAGAAATGGCTCGGCTGTGGCTCCAGTGATGATGTCACATAGAATGTTGAAGCCCCATGCATCTTAAAAAGAAACAATGTGTTGAAATGGCTACAATGTACATAGCTTTGTTGGGGTATGATAATCATTGTCAGCTTTACACGGGGTTGCCTTTAGTTGCCGAGCACCTCACAAAAGTGTACAAAGACAGCTTTCATTTAAACCCACAAGATCAGCCTATGATGACTGATAAAGCAGCATCTCAATTTTTTGCAGAGTGACCTCGCTGAAAGATTTGGTGTCACTCAAACCATTGTCAGTAGGATTATTATAAGCTGGATTGACCTCATGGAGGAGAACATGAGGTGTTACATACCATGGCTTTCCAGGGAGACAATCCAAGCAAAAATGTCTGTCCTTCAAAGAACATTATCCAAGAACAACATGTTTGATTGATTGTTCAGAGACACCTCTTCAAAAAGCACAATATCTTGATTCAAGAGGCAAGTCCTAAAGCCTATGGAGAGAACACCATAAAATACCTTGCTACAGCTGCATCCCGTGGACTCATGTTCATCTCACCAGCAAATGGCAGAAGTTGCAGTGATAAATACATAACTCCAAATTCAAGGCTCCTGAAATACCTCCATCCAGGATATGAAGTCATGGCTGACAGAGGGTTCACCATAAATGATCATCTCTATGAAAGGAAGGTAAAATAAGTCATCCCACCTTTCACTAAAAATGGCATCCAACTCTCTGACACCACCAATACCAGACGCATCACCAATCTGCAGGTCCATGGCGATCTCGTCATTTGCCCACCGAAAAACTTCAAAATCCTTTATCACACAGTTCCTATTGACCTCACTCCTAAAGTGGACAACATTCTGAGGATTTGTGCAGCCCTGTGTATTCTTTGAAGAAATATCATTGCAGTGTTGAAGATGAGTAAGACTGCAGAGTTGCTGCACACACCTTCGTGTCTTGCATATCTTACTGTGTAATCTTATGATTGCAATAAAGAACAAGTTTGCGAGGATTTCATCGTGGTTCATTTCACATTAGCTGAATTAGGTTAATTGTATTGTCTTAAAACGTATGTTATAATTTATTATTCACCAACAAAGTAAACCAGGATTTTTTTAATCTTGCTGACATGTTTTGGCTGCATCTGCAGTGTTTGTCAGAGCGTCATCTGATGTGTGATGATCTTCTGAGGAACATTGCAGACACAGCTGAAACATATCAGCAAGTAAAGAAAACCATCTGCTGGACTTTGTCAGTAAATAATTAACTATAACATACATTAATTTCACATCATGTGAATTGAATGGTTAAAACGCGTGACTTTTTGAGTTGCAAATGATGTGCATTTATTTATAGGTGATTCAAGTAATAACAGTTCAACAAACTACACAGAATATGAACTTGTGTAAATAAACAAACAATTTTAAATGAATAAGTCAACATTTTCATTTCCCAGCTTATTGTTCACAAAGCTGCGGGTATGCTGAGGAAAGCAAAAGACGGCCTGCCTGAAATTCATCTACCACTCGAGGAAGCATGTGTTGAAAATAAGAGAATTTAACTCTGGCTACAGTTGTTGTGCAGAACTGCTCATTGTTGAGGACTTGTAGCACAACTTCCTGTGAGGGAGAACAGATAAGCAGCTTGCAAACCCTCAGTCCTGTGCAGATAATGTCAAGCTGCACTTGCATGTACAAGCTCCATGGGGCATTCTGCTGCAGCTGAGGTGACCCCGCCACCATCTTCACATCATTCCCCCACCTCATCAATCCTCCAGAGACTCCTCACTCTGAGGGGCATTATATCTCCTGTAGTTCCTGACTGTTTAAAACTCTATCAGGGCTTACAGACAGCCAGGGTTCGGTTTCACGCTTGACTGTGCCTTTACAAGTGACAGGCAGATGTCTCCTTTACACCATGGTGAGTTGCAGCATTGCTATGGAACCGTAGGAAAAGCTGCTCTCCAATAAAGTTTTGATGGTCGGCTCTGATGGGGTCCTGGAGTGGCCTCGCCAGTCTCCAGGCCTCAACCCCATAGAAAATCTGTGGAGGGAGTTGAAAGTCCCAAAACATCACTGCTCTACATTACCAACAAAGGTTACACTACAAAATATTGAGTTTAAGTTTTGTTATTGACCAAATACTTATTTTCCACCATAATTACAAATAAATTCTTTAAATATCCTACTATGTGATTTACTGGATTTCTTGTCACATTCTGTCTCTCACAGTTGGTGTACCTATGATGAAAATTACAGACCTTTTTCATCATTTTAAGTGGGAGAACTTGCGAAATCGGTGGCTGACTAATTACCTTTTTGCCCCACTGTATGTATTGAAGAGCAATTAAATATTTTACTCTGTTCTCCACTACATTGATTTGACACTATTAAAACATTATTACATCCGCCAATGTTTTTGCCAGGGTTTGTTTGTCTGTTTGTTCACAGGAGTATGCAAAACCTCCTGAGGGGATCTTCCTAAAAAAAATTCATTCCATTTAAATGTTGAGAGTGATCCTGATAACCATCTGGATACAAACAAATATCAAAGATCCTGTTTCTCCCCTTTACTTATCATTGAGCCCTTTTCAAAAAATCGAATCTCTTGGAGTTCATATCTGATTGACTTGTAAAAATCCAGTGATGTGTAGGATGGTCATATCTAGTAGGGTGCAACATTTCATCTGGATCAGAACCAGAATAAGGTCAGGAAACATTCTGGAAGTTAACATTGGAAACCCCATTTACCACTTTCTAAACATCACAACCCATTGAATTTAGTTTTCATTCTCTTGAAATTTATATTAGAAGGATCATTGTCCTGAATTGTGACAAATTTCATCTGGATCTGATTCAGATTAACGATATGGTGGCACTTTGAAATTGGGAAATTTTAAAACAAAATTTGGCGGAGGTCTGCGCTCTCTGAGTGCCTTTCTGTTTAAAACTGTGATCCAACAGCCTTACCTTCCATAATATTGAAGCAGTATGACTGTAAGACTTCCCCAAACCAGCAATCCGCAGATCCCTTGTTACCAAGTAACACCCACGCCGAGTGATTAACGGTCGCTGACTGGCTGGGACTTACGTCTCCGGTCTCTACGACACAGTACATGGTCCACTTTTCCACTGTGCAGATACTGGGACACCTCTGTACTTATCGCAGAGCTGCTCCATCAACCCTCAATGACAGGACAAAATAATCAAATACGTGTCTGTAAGTTACGGCCGGCCATGTCCTCAAGTCATCCTCCCATTTAAAAATTAGAGGGGGATGAAGCAATATGATGCTGTCTGATCGCCTGAGAAGGGTTTTGGTATGTTCCCATCTGAAAATACCAGTAGCAGTGTTATTTGTCATGTTCTGGTTTAACTTTTCTAGCAAGTTTGAAATATTGGGCTGCCATTCAAGACTGGGTCAGAACCCAGATGTGACGAGACAATACACGGAGAATTGAAAGTGGGTGTAGCAGAATAAAGTCAATAGACTCTGGGAAGACAGGAAACTATGGAGCTCTGAGAGACCACTGCTTGAGGAGCCAGGAAAGGTCAGCTGGAGTGGTTCTTCCCTTTCGGTGACAGATGGGCTTGCCATCCAGTCCATCTTGATTGCCACCACTACAGGGCTGCTGTGGACACTGCCAGGGCCAGGAACCGGAGAGGCTGGACAAGGTCCGGCCTCACAGGAGTCTCCGCTCGGTCCATGAGTCGTCGGCTCGTTCTGTCAAACGTGTGAGGATGGACCAAAACGCAGACTCCCAAGGTTCCATAAAAGCAGAGTTTCTTGTCTAAAAATTCCAGGGAACACAAGGAAACAGAAGTGAGAAAACAAGCTGACACAGACAACCGAGGGGGAGAGGGGTTTAAATACACAGGGAAGCAGGGAGACCACAGGTGCTACACATTAGTGCAGAGCAGGGGAAGAACACGTTAGGGGAGGGGGTCCCCGATAGGTGGCTCGTGGGAGCCAAATGTCTGGTCCACGCCGACCCATTAATGAAACAAAATGCATTTTGTGTTGGAAAAAAAAAGTGCTGCTCTATTTTGTTTAGACCTCATCCCACACCATAGACATGAACAAAGCCAGACATGAAGTGCACCTGACGTAATTATGTCAGTGCGTGCTCTGCTCGGACGTCCACGGATTTCAACTTTACGACCCATGAAACCACCGTCATCGAGCAGAAAGTCAGTAAGTCTCACAAATACACAAAAACAAACATGACATGCAGCGTGAAAAAGCGCAAAGTCAACCTGGAAGACCATCAGATCAATCTGACTGAACAGTTTAGTTTTATATTACCAGACCAGGGGCCTCATCTGTCAAGGTTGCATACCCACAAAGCAAGTCCTGAAAGATGTGTACACCACTTTCCAAGCAAAGTTTGTGATTTATGAAAATAAATTTTGTGGGAGAATGTTCTACCAGTAGGCAAACTTTGGACCTTGTGCACGCAAATTTTGGAGACGAGGAACCTGACGGAGCTGATAGTGAGGTGGAGAATTGAAGCCAGATTCATCTCATACATTTCCATGTATGAGACAGCCAAGCTGCAGAGTTCTAGATGTTGTTTTAGTGGGACGTTACTACTGAATCAGCAGCACGATCTTCATATAGCATTCTTTCACCTTCAAAAGATAGTGGCAGATAGAACAGATTATCAATTGTGACAAGGTGTGTAGCAATCAGTGAAATTTCTGATCGAGATGCAAAAAATATGGACGAGACACTTTGCTTTGACCATGTATAGTAGAAAGTGGGTGTGTTGGAAGCAGGATATGAAGTACAGAACCTTACAGGTGCACTGTCATTTGTCAAAAGAAAGTGCGTACAGATGTGCGTACGCACATTTTGATAGATCAGATTTTTTGTTTTTGCGCACGCCATTTTCAACTTTTGGATGCACGCACATTTTTCGTTGGAATCCTACAATGTTTGATAAATCAGGCCCCAGAACGCCAAACCAACGAGCTTAATATGCAGCAGACTGGAGCCGTGAGCAAGGTGGACAATCTCAAGTGGCAATTCAACTGTGCATGTGCCAACTTCAATGCCAACTTCCTTCCAAAATTCAACAGCAGCAAGTGAAAAATTGAAAAGATGACATCGTACAAGCACACCATTTCTACGATATGTTGATCATCTGCCCAAGCGAGTGCAACAGCAGCATCATTACGTGTCCTTTGGCACCTTACCAAAACAAAAACAAAACTTGTTGATGTGGAGTTAATTAAGCAATGTGCTATTGATATGGTTGGTGAAGTATTAAATCGTGACTTTGGTGTATTACAACAAAAATTAGTACCAATGACTTCTAGCTTTGTCTCTCACTGTGCGTGAATAGCTGGTTTAACAGTAATAACTTTTTTAAAGAGGGATTTTTATGTGATCCTCAACACAAACTTTGAAAATCCCAAAATTATTACAACAACCACCTTGACTACTACTCATAATAATAATAATTACAAAAATAATGGTAACATAAACTAAAACATATACAATTAAAACAATTTTTACTGACATCCTCTGCTTGGCATGCTGGTCATACTTTGGCCCTCGGGGGAACTAAATTGGGGACCCCTGCATTAGGGTAATTAAAAATGTGAGTTGAGAGACAGGGGCAGAACCCTGACACTATGGAGTCCAAATAATTAATTGAAATACATACATTTTATTTCTGCCAATGAGGTTACTGTCACAACATTTCACTGCAGCTACACTCTGTTTTTACATCGTAAGAGAGTGACAATAAAAGACTTCTAACTTCTATCTTCTTCTATCAAACATATCAGGGAAAATCCTGCAACATAAATTCATTAAAATATAGAACCACGAGCCCTACTGATACCTGACACCATGCAGAATCCACCCTCCTCCAAACCACAGCAATATGAAGCCTTTGTGACAATAACGTGAATTTTCTCAGCAGAAAAAAAACACCTGAGGAAATTTAGTTGTCCCTCACTATAATGAGGTTAACCTTTCGTGGCCTTGCTGTTTCGAGGATTTTTTTCAGTGCAATTTTGTGTGCTTTTATTTATTTATTTTTTTACAGCATATTAACGTGCATTGTGTTCTGCATCCTGATTGGCAAAAGGGCCTGTCATGCTTCCCAGTGCAGGCCGCGGAGCTCAGTAGATGGTGTTCATGCTCCACTTCTGGGCTCGTGGCAGCACGCGTTCCATGACGTAACATAACGCCGAAAATGTCTCCATTTGTCGTTTTGGCAGTCTCCTCCTTTCTTAAGGTAGTTTATGTTTCACTCCAGGAGTTTTGAACCGTCACTGTCAGAGGTACTGTGAAATACACATATATCACATTTATTTATTGGAAAACATTTATATTTTTATTTCCCAAACAAATGTTTGAGCCTGAAATCAGATTTTGATCTTTGTTTTCATCAAAGTGATCACACAGAAATGAAAAATATGAGCATGGAAATCAAATACATTTTGTGAATTCTGCATTAGCTTTTCTGTGTGGAGTTTGCATGTTGTCCTGGTGTGTGTGTAGGTTTCATGCGAGTCCTCCGGGTACCCTGGGTTCCTGCAAAAGTCCAAAATATGCATGTGATGCTAACCTGCCCCTCGGTCTGAATGAGTGTGTGGTTGTTTTCCTTGTGACAGTCTGGCGACCAGGTGTATGCTGCCCTTACCTGTCCAGTTATATCCTGCCCCAACCCACAGTGCGCTGGGGTCGGCTCCAGTGCCCTGCGACCCTGAACAGGATAAGCGGGATAGAAGACTGATGCATTTTGCATTTTTCAAATGGTGACGCTATGTCAAAATTGTTTAAATCAACATTCAGAGGTCATTGTCACTCACTAATCCAGCAAATCAAGTGGCCTCCACAGTTAACATAATAAACCAAAATATAAAGGTCATCACATCACCCCACTTTTCACATCCATTTAACTATTATTCTTTTAAACAGGTCGAGTATAAATCAATGCTTTTGAACCTAAAATATGCCCATCACTCAGGAAGATGAAATGTGCAGCTTAATCTGAGGTCAGCACAGGGGAGAATCACTTAAGAAAACCTTTGAAATTAGGATTAAATCTGCCTCATTATAAAGTTTCCAACCCTCTGTCTTGTTGTCCCTGAATACAACATGAGAGGTAGAATATCCCAGTAATTCACCATATGAAAGCCTGATTATCAGCCTCTCAGAAGGTGAGAAGGTGCCATATTAATAGACAACATGCATTTGTGAAATATGCATCAGAGTTTATGGGATGACACCATGGAAAGCATTGAGAATTTACCTTCAACAGCAATTTGGGAGGCGTCAGGTCAACATGAAGCTCCAAACAGAGATCAGGGATCCTCTCTCGTGGACCTGTCTGACCGGCTTCCTCCACACAAACTAACTTGATCAATTGCCGTTTTCTCCAATTGTTCAATCCATCAAACAGCATTGACATTGTCAGCAAAGATTTTGTGGGAAATAAACGTTTTTTAATGGAATGGGATTTATTGCCATGAAGCATTAAAGAAACAAAACAATCCACCAAAACACAAATGCCCTAGTTTGTGCATAGTACATAGCCATCACTGGTATATTCCTGCATTTATCTAAACTGTAGAGAGCTACAGTAAGAAACCATGATATGATTTTTCCAGATGGTGTTACCACATCAGAAAATGTTACTCTTCAGTGACTTGATGATTGAAAAAAGACAACCAGTCATAGATGGTGCTCCTCATCGTCCCTCCAGACCCTACAGTGGCTAGTTCTTAGTTGGTGAGGTAACAGTGGGGTTTCCTCCTGTTCAGGTGGGAGCCTCTGGAAGGAAACACAGAAGATGCTCGGTGGGGTCTGGTGAGGGTGCAAACAGGGGAGAAGGTGGAGATGTTCCATCATCCACGTTGTGTAAAGACACTACTGATGGAGAGCTGCTGTGTATAGCGGTAGTTCTTCTGTGGCAGTCCTCCTGGTTTCTGGTACGGCTGAGCGTCTTCAGGCGCTCTACGTCTAAGCTGGGGTAGGAACCCGACTCTTTCATGGCCTGGAGGAGTTTGTCCAGGCTGTGGGAGCCTCTGTTGCCCCAGCGCTGTCCAGCCTGGGCCGCCTGGCAGAGCAGCTGGGTGTGCTGCCTCAGCTGGGCCAGCTCTCGGTCGGCAGCGGTGTTCTGCTTCAAGAGCTCTTTAGTGTGCAGCGTAATGGCCAGAAGCCCTGACTGACTGAGGATCTCGGTCGTATTGAGGAAACGATGCTGGCGTGTGTTGCAGCCATCCAAAGCTGAGCGATAAGGGCTGTTAGCTGTGGAAGAAGACAGAGATGAAGATGGAGGTGAGGAGGACGAGGGGGACTCTGACAGAGAAGGAGGTGAAGGTGTTTGGGAGCTGGAGACGGAAGGGGAGCAGACGCTGTCACGGCCGGAGCTTTGCTGTTGGGTGGAGTTGGAGAAGACCGGCTCTCCACCGTGACTGGGGTGCTGACGGGTCCTGTGGAGGTCGCTGGTGGTCGACACTGTGTCCCACTTCTCTTCCTCAATACAAACTCTCTTGCTTGGGCTGTGGCCTTCACCTCTACTCTCTTTGGCCTCCTTCGCCCATGTGGTTCCCTTCACCTCATGGCTGTCCTTTCGAGGGTGGGGTGCAATGCGAGGGTAGGCATTCAGAATAGGCAGGTACGAGTTCTTGTTGTGGTTCTGTTTGTTGCAGCTGCTTCCTTTATTCAGTGGTGAGGACAGACAGGATGAAGATGTAGGAGTGGAGGACAGAGGGACAGAAATGGCCGGATGCCGGAGCAGCAGAAGCCCAGTCTGTGGTTTGGCGGTGGCGAGGCTGTGCCAGCCTCCACTCCAAGCAAGGGGACCATGGAGGAGCTGCTCTGATGTCGACTGTCACCAGGAGGTGGTGAGTTTGTGAGCAACAAAAGCAGAAGAGAGTAAAGAAAAAAAAACAAAAGATAGGGTGAATGTTAAAGTCACAGATAAAAATTAGAACTGAAAAAAAAATACAGCAACTTTAATGGATTAATCTTTTAGACTGAGAGACAAAGGATTAGAAAATCCTTTTGAAGCCCAATTTAAACATCTTAAACTCTGAATAACGAGCCTGCTAAAGGATGTAAACACACCTATTTCACTGTGAGGGGAATTAATCAGTTAAGATTATAATGATTCTCAAATTGTTTCCAGTTGATCTCTGAACATTTGATCACAGGGTCTTCACACTATATTATTATGTGGTCATGTAGGATTTTGTATTTGTTTATATATTTGGCCTCAACTCCTCTTCTGACTCAACCAAGAGGATCAGAATTTCCTGGAAGCAGCGGCCAGCATCCAGCATCTGATCTCATCATGCAGGAAAGACCAGATCGAGACCTGGTAAATGACAGCTCACTGAACCTTTTTGTGCTTTTCCCTCAACAAGCAGGAAAAGCCATCACCAGAGGAGAATTAAGGTAGCTCCAAGGCTATCCTTTTCTTTGCACCCCCCAATGCGACCCTGCTCAAACGCAACTTTTAGATTGTTCACAAAGACAGAGCAGTCAAACTTTGTTACACACCTGCACACACACGACGTATACTTGCATTTTTGTAACACTGTACACCAGATGGAGCAAAAATATACATAGTAGTAGCAATTTATATATATTAGGGCAAGTTAACGCGTTATTTTTGCATCATTTAATTATATAATTATCACCGACAATTATTTTATCTCGAATTATTGTGGTTTTTATTATTTATTTTCTCATTGTAAAAGTCTGTTGCTCACTGGCTTTTATTTTGAAAATTCCATTGTGGGCGAGCCTTGTATGTTGCTTCCTGCTGCGAATGACTGCAGGAAAGAGGGAACACCCGCAAAAAGAATCGGCGGATAATCTGGCATGGAGAGAAGTACTGAACTTCTGCATGGCCATTTTCATTTTAAAGTTATTCCAGATGGCTGGTCAACAAAGCCAAAGTTATTTCTCACTTCTCACATCCGGACCTCCGTGTTTTAACCCCTCAAGCACGCTCTCCTCAGCCCGGGGAGGGCTCTCTGTCTCGGATACGCAGCTGCCCGGCCCCCGCTCTCCCCCTGGAGCTATTTCCCCTCAGCCCAGGAAGGCTCACCCTGGCCGGGCCCACCGTCCGACATGTCCACCCCCTGGTTCACCCACCAGCCCACCAGGTGAACCAACTGCACTGGAACTGTTTTCCACTTCTTTTTTGATTTAGATTCTCAACAACAAACAGGAGAACATTAAAGCCCTGGCAGTGGCAATAAGCTCTAGTTTTGTATTTGCTTTGATTTCATTGTTTTAAGTTGAAATTTACACTAATTACTTTACCTAACTGCTACCGTATTTTTTTTAATGTTGATGTTAAAGTGTTTGCACAGCAAATGTTATTGTTCATGGCAGTAATTTCAAAATAAAAGTGCACCATATACTACTTTTGAATTTATCAAATCAAATTCTAGGAATTGACAAACTGCACTGTTTTCTGATTCTCCAAAGGAAATCTAGTGTAAATATGGACTTTACAGACTCGTCCCCTGCACAGTAATCCTGCAGTAAACTGTTTTGTGCTTCAGCTCACTCCAAAAGAGACATTTTGTATTAAACATAGACGGTTTATGCTGTGCCATGAGAAATGTTTCTGCAGTTACCTCAGAAATGGCCTATTTTAATGTTCTGATTGTGGCTCAGGATTATCTGGGTAATTTTTTTGTATAACCAACAGGATGCATTATGCCCTTGCAGTTGCAATAAGCGATTGTATTTATTTTGCTTTGATTCCATTAGTTAAGTACGTTTACAATAAAAGTGTGCTATACACAAATTTGTAATTCATTATTGGATTTTGCATATAACAATGCAATTAATTATGATTAATCACAGGAACTCATGCCATTAAATATTTTAATTGTTGCCCTGTCCTAACACACATATATATATACACACACACACACACACA
>OMNM01043871.1:0-12048 GCA_900302745.1 Parablennius parvicornis
ATATGCTGAGAGAATTAAATCATCAAGGCATGACAACACCAGTGAGCTGATCTTAAATCCCATGAGGAAGGACAAACCTTTTGAAAATCCAATAGCCTTGTCAAGTATGAGTGTGGCTTTTTTTTTTTTTTTTTTTTTTTTTTTTTTATAAATTTGAACTTCTGATCTTGTGTTTTCAATATTTGTCAACATGAATACCCAGAAATGATCCAATGAATCAGCAGAAGGTAAAAGTAGCACTTTTTTGTAATAAAAACTATTTTAATACACAGTGGAACCAATTGTCTGACAGGAGCGACGAATCTTAACTTTTCTATTGATTTACGAAGCACTACACGAGAGGACCCTTGAGCAGATAAGACATTATAATTAACTTTGAGGTTTTCTAATGCGCCTTTTAAAGGTCAGTTTAATGCTTTTTTATTGTTTTTAACCTTACGTTTTCAACTTCCAATGGTTTTGGAAACGTATTTAAGTGTCTGTAGATCTCTCGCTGAAGTGTGTCAATGATTAATTCGTGATTATCTAAATCTAATCCCGAGATCTAATTAGAGATGTAGACATTTTTAATGCTTTCTACTGGATTTGAATCACCTCTGTATACAGATTCCTACACATTCAAACCACTCAATTCTCTGTTTTCTAGCCACTGGAATGACGGCTAAAAATAGCCACGCTAAGCATCAACAGAGATTTGCTTTTATTCCCCACAAAAAAAAAAAAAAAAAAAACCCAAAAAGCTATAGAAAGGCCAAGTCAGTCAACAAGCCGACCTTGTCATCGCCTCCTCCTAACGGTCAATACATACATACATACCCGGCGTGCTGCAGGACGGTTGCTAAGTAAGATGCACGGCGGCGGCACAAACTCCTTTCCCGGGTAGTGCAACACAAACAGCAGAAATAAAGACACAAACACTGGCGTGAAAGGAGATAAGTGGAGGCGCTGAGGAAATGCTTCAAAAGAGCCTGCGTGGGAAATATCTGTTGCGTTTCCTTTTCTTCCCTTCCCGTATTCACGGCCGTCGCATTTCATTCTGGACAACAGCCGAAGCCGCTGCTCCTTCTGATCCAGAGGCGAGGAGAGAAACCACCAATAAATGCATAGCGAGAGCTTAAATTGAGACCTTGCGGGATCTCTTGAGTTTATACTCCAGTGAAATGCCGCTACAGCGGCGAATAAAAGACCCGCCCATTGTGAAAGTGACCCCGATATTCATATTGTACGTTATATGACATCCATGACTTCCCCAACACAAACGTCCAATCAGCAGAGCTTCTCAGTGCCGCCAAAAAACACGCGTTAATATCAAACAACTGCCAGACATTAGAAGTAGATGACAGATTTCATAGAAAAAAAGGCGAATTTTAGGCAGATTACACAGATTTTAAAGATTAAAAAAAATTTTTTGGGTGACTTAGTAGTATGGACGTCCATACCGCTCCGATGGACAAACATGCATGGACGCCCAATATTTCAAGCCGTTTTCCGTCTTTAAATGTCAGTTTTAGCTTCAGAATGAAGAATTAAAGAGCCATGCTATGAATAAAACGGAGTCAGGAACCTTTTCTGTCAAGGAAAAAAAAAAAAAACAAACTCTGACCTGAGCATTGTTCTGAAGCTTTTCACATTTTAGTCCTGATGGTACGACCACAATCTGGTGAATCTGGACTGGAAGAACAGGCAATGAGAACCGTCCCAACCGATCATTTATAAGAATGTGAGCATCTAATGAGGAAGGAAGGGGGATTCATTCCACTTGTTATGCTGTATTAAGCAGAAATACACATAATTATTCTGTCCGCCCAACCATTCAGCCCATATCAGCATTCTAACACAGAGGAACCATGGCAGCGGACAAATTCATACATTCTCCCACACGTGTGCGCCCGGGATCAGCGTGCAAGATATGCATTTTACGTCGGTGCACCGTTCCAGCGTTGCTCTTTAATAATCTACAGATAATGACGCTGCAGCAGCTCTGACTTTGCAGTTTGCGTGAAAACAAGAGAGATAGTGGATTCATTGTCCCAGAAGAAGTTGATCAAGTCCTTTAGTTTTGCTTTAATGAGCCGATTGTCACGTCTTTCTTACAAAACCGCAAATGGAAAATACTGCACGTCAACAGCAGATGAATCAAATGCAACCAGAACACTAGAAAACATGTCAAATTGCATCAATACCACCTAACTTGGGCAGAAAATTGAGTTTTCTGCATGATTGTGTTCATGATTGTATCATATTTTAAGTAATTCAAAGACTATAATTAAAAAACGTTTAAAGGGGTCACATTATGCTGCTTGTCAACACTTTGACATGGTCTCGTTGGTCCAAACACAAAGTTTATTTCCCCAAATTCAGCTTTTCTTTGATTTTCCTCCATTATAATATTGGATCATAGGAGCTGCATTCAGAATCTGCTGTGTCTGCGTGAGCTGGGCTGGTTCCGCCCACACATGCCAATCTTTGGAAGAGGAGGAAGTACTTCCTCTCATAGTGCCATGTGCCAGAGCAGAGCTGCCTGGCACATGGCACGTGGGAGGAGGCATATAGGGTTTCACTTCTGATTGGCTTATTGTATCATCATGTATCAGTCATGCATAATATGACCCCTTTAACTATTCACATATATATATATATATATATATATATATATACACACACACGACCAAAACAATGCCATTTCAAAGAAGCTTTCATTGCTCACAATCCCTTTGTTTTTTTCGGGGTTATTTTCACTCCAGCTTGCAACCAGCAGAGCTTCTAATAAAGCCGTGCAATTTAAGAGAGGAGGAACAAACGGACGGGAGTCTGGCTCGAGCGGGGTGTTCATTTATCAGCGGACACGTTTCAAATCCTCGCCCCGGGCAATGGCTCGTGAAGCTTCAGAGGAGAGCGAGCGCCCGCGGGGGACTTCTGCTTGGGAACCCTTTGATGAGCCTTGGGCCCTGATTCCTGCACCTGTGTGTAATAAGCATGGGTAAAAAAAAAAAAAAAAAAAAAAAAAAAAAAAAAAAAAAGAAAAGTAGTGTGACTACAGCGCAAGAGCTCCGCTCTGTGAGAACAAAGATATAACTGAAATGCTTTTCTGCTTATCTTACAGAGATAGCAGTGTTGTTCAGATATCATCGGCATGAGGTCACAGAGTTACTCTGCACAGACAATTAATCTCAATCACTTTTCTTATATCTGCAGGCAAAATGCGTTATGAGTGGTGATGATGCAGGAGGTGTGTGTGTGTGCGTGCGTGTGTGTGTGTGTGTGTGATTTCAACTGTTGATTTCAACTTGTAGTATGAGCCATTAATGCTACTAATTATGGTTTTTCCTTGTCTTATCATTTTATGTGTCAGACATGTATTGGACTCCACATTTAGTTTCCTTGAGTGAAACACATGTGAACATGTGTGCATGTGTTGTTAGAATAAAGCTTACGTCCCTTCATGAATCCTTGGATTGTACAGAGCTGTACAATCCAGGTATATAAAGAGCATAATGGCTACACTGATGACATGTTTAAACCACTAACATTGATACTGAAATGCTCTAACCTGTTTCCATTTAATGGGGAATTGCAAACGATTGAGTGATTCTCTGTGAAGTGATGTGAAGCTCAGGGCTGCAATACTTCACTTAGAAGCAGTGAGATTTGTGAAATATAGTCACATAATTAGCATAAAATACATATTATGATGATTATGAATAAAGCCTTTATTCTTGCCAGGTTGATTTTGTCTCAATACTTGATGAGTCTATTTTGCCTATACGATGAACCGGATTTTTTTATTCATAGTTTACTGTACAGGTAGCAGTGACTATTATCTTTCAGCAGGGGGCAGCACAGCATAAATGTTGACATTTGGTGCGATTTGTAACCTCACAAATACGGCTGAAATTATCTAATATATAAAGAATAGCATTAATCGAACGCTTTAGATAATAGATCACACATCACACTTTAAAATGCTTCAGAAGTCATGAATGAAGCATGAGACGGGACATGATTTATTGATGTACTGTCAGTAACTTATTAAAACAACATTGATAAAAACAAGATTCAGAAATACACATACATCCTAATCAGGAAAATATAATGCTATAAAAACAGATTAGAATTTTAGAGAATTTAAATATGATATAAATGTTTCATTAAACTGTGAGGAAACAGGCATAAATAGGGTACAAACCAAAATAGAAATAATGAAAATGAAATTGATGAGTGAATAAATACTTTGATCAAGTTAAACGATTCCATTCCATATTCAAATTGTGCAGATTTCTTTTTAACGATAGGTTATTATGAATACAGTTATAAGAGAAATTATGTATGAAAATATGCTCTAACGATCAAGTGTATTGATGAATTAGTGACACATATTCGCACAGAAAATATAGAAATATTCATCACTGTCTGGTTTGAGGCTTAACGGTCGATTTATTGCACGTCTTTCTTAACCACAGTTAATGCAGCAGGTTAAGTTAAAAGCACAGGGTGTCCAGAAAGAAATTACAATGGAAGCCCTCTTCATTAATCAAGTAAAAAAAATGAAGTAAGACAATGTTGCTGCATCAAAATTTGCCACTTTGCATTCATGGATTGTACCCAGTGTCAATGAAATATCCAGTGTAGCCAGCCCAGTATTAAATGAGCCATGCTCTTTGCTGACTCATAAAGGCCTTTCTGTGTCCTAACCTTGAAAAGCAGACGCTGCAACCTAGTTTGGAATCTATTTGCGCGCGGCTGCGAGGGTCAGACATGACAGGACACTTCGATTCAAATGTGCCACTCCAGGTCTGCTCTCCTCTCCAGCGGATGATATTCCAGAAGAATCGGGGCTTTCACAATCAGTCCTTTATTGGATTCATCAATCACACACTTCACAGTGACAGCTGGGTTTGTTTTTAAAGGCCCAGGGCTTCATTACTGGACACACACACGACTCAGGTTGCTGAGTTTATTTACACCCCTGATTTATCTGACATGTTTTCAATTTCATACTTTCATCTGTGAAACACAAGTGTATTACATTCAGTGTGTGTGTGTCATGCATTTTAGGCTCTTGGATGTGTGCAAATAACAAATTACTCAAAAACACACACAATAAAGAAAGAAAACACCCAGAAATTAGTCGTTCCTATAATTTACTGGTTCTTTAATTCAGTGGCGAGAGAAGTCACAGTTGCCTCAGAGATGCGGCAGCAGCTCAGGCTTTGTCACACGGTGTCACGAGTAATCTGCTCAACCCCAGAAATCCACAGCCAGCCTCCAGCAGCTCCCTCCGCTCTATCGAGCGGGTTTAGGTCAGGTGAAACGGCTCTGCTCCGGAGTGATGTCACTGGCTGTCCTGGCTGAAGACGACTCCCACCTGCTTCCTGATTTCATCCATGATCTGCGTCAGTAAGATGGAGTCTGCCAGAGGCATCCGCGGGCTCTCCTTCAGTCCTGCAAAAACCAAGAACAGTTTAGGAGAATCAGACAGAGGGACAGACGCCTTTTAAATTATGTGCATATTCATGCCTAAGCAGAGATGCATGGATTATGTAAATGACTATAAGTAGCAAGCCCAATAGGAGTGTGATACTACACGGGCTACAGGACATTTCAAGGACTGATAACAACAGTGATTCAATCTGATGAGTGCGTCATTAAAAGCCTCTGAGAAGCTGGAACTGCGATGTTTTATGTGAGAATCATGATTTAAACTGCGGTTTGGGCTCTTAAAAGAAATGAATCTCTTCAAATACAAAATCAGTTGATAGCTGACTCAAGCATCACCATTTTGTTCATTCAGTCCACCAGAGCAGGCACACGCAGACAATTTCTCATCTTTTAAGGCCAAGATCAAGAATGAGAACTAAAGCACGGCTTTTCAAACTGTGAAAACAGGGACCCCCTTTGGGTGATGGCTTCAGGGAGGGGATTATTATTTGTTTTGTATCTTTTGACAACAAATCATGATATAAAATTTTCCTCATAGCAAGGTCATTAGTCGTTCTGTGCCGAGTTTCGGTATTTTCCTCATGCATGTATGGTATTCCTGTTTGTTTCCTCTCACATTCACAACATGCCTGTATGCCATGCTCGTTTAACTGACAATCCTAAATCTGTCTCTCTGTGCTGGACTTGTGATGGTTTCACTATTCCAGAACCAGCACCATCAGGAACTGGATAAAGCAGTATGAAAGACAGATGGATGGATCATGGATCATCGAAGATTTACATTGGATGGAAAAGTAATAAAAGTGAAATGTAACAGTAGTAGAATGTTGAGACTTATTGGAATATCTGACTAGTAAAAGAAAAGTGATGCTTTTTTATCACCTCCAAGGATACTTTTAACAATATCTTATTAATATGTAATATGAGAAATGTGACAAGGCACAGCATTTATTCAAACTGACAAAAGAAAGCATGTGAGTTAGGTTCAGACTTTGCAAAGAGTGGGTGGCTATCCTGCAAAACCTTCAAAACCCCTGCATTACACCATCTGGTTTAAAATACTATTACAACCAATTTTAAGTGATAGCATTGCGGGTTTGTCAACTTCCCCTGCAAAACTCAATTAAATAAAAACAATACATTCCTTTGAATCTGTTTATTATCTTGATTGGAAAAAAGAAAGGTAAAATAAATTGTACCTTTAAGCAGGCACTGCCTCACTTCCTCTGCCTCGTAACGAAGCCCGGTGCTGTTGGTGAAATTGAGTTGGAGGCGTGGCTCAGGCAGAGGGTGCTCTGTTTTCTTGTTGTTAACCAACAGTGTGGTGGGGCAGTGCATAGGGCCCAGGACCTGAAGGTCAAAAATATAACGTTTTATTTTTATTTTGTGTCCAGTGCTTCAGTTTGTGCGTCTTCACATGGCGACTGTGAATCTTTGAAAGAATGCCCAAGTTTAATGAAATGTTAAAGCAATTATCAGTAAGCTGGGTCTTAACGTGTCTCTATCATTTCTTTAATTAAATAAAGTGTTCCCGGGCAGGACTGGCAGGGCGTACTTGAATGGAGCCCCCGGTGCCGCTGATGAAGGCGTCGTTTGGGAGCCGAGCTGCAATTGAAAAGGTACAGAAGGCAATCCTCTTCCTGGAGAATTTCATCACCACAACCACTGACTCATCCACTCCTGCAAAACATGCAAAGCATTAAATCAGAGTACAATTGGAGGGAAGGGAATCAATGAAATCTAACGTGCTGTTTTAGATCACTTCAAATCATTTAACTTTTTAAATTCTGGTTCAGTTTGGATTTGAAAAAAGTCAACTTATGCTAAATGAAAATTGTATTCTGTTGAATGCAATGGATCTGGCAATTTGGATCTGTTTTAAATCCTTGTAGAGATTTTACTCTGTTACTGTGCTCTATGGATGGTTGATTTAGATTAATAGGACATATCAATAATAACAAGTCTTCGATTTTCCACCCTGGTGTTTAAATCCCACCAGTTTATTCAAATACTAACAGCCAGTAGTGTGTTCTTTCAATGTCACACCAGGGATTGTCCTTTTTACTCTTTTTTTCCCTTCCTGTTCCTTTTTATAGTGATGAGCTCAATGTCCAGTTTGCGATCACTGACTCATGCAGCACGGTTAATGATACTAATCTGCATCCCGCCCCTGCTGCGTGACCTGCGTGCTGAATCATACCTGAATCGAGCAGCACTCCCGTGGCCTGGATAGACTCGGGCCTCTCGCCATTGAACACCATCAGCACAAACTGCAGGCAGTACACCCCGATGTCAAGCAGAGCTCCTCCTCCCAGCTCCTTCTCCACCGAGCGGGGAATGTGGAGCTGAGGAGAGCCGAAGTAGGCCTTCACCAGCTTGACCTCCCCCACCGCCTCCTCCGCCAGCAGCCGGCGCACCTCAGCGTGCACTGGGAAACAGCGGGACCAGATGGCCTGCAAGGGGCAAAGCACACAGCCCAGTACTCCGACGGAATCAAACAGTCGATATGCTGAAGTTTCACCCGAGCAGGAGTTCAGTACCACACACCCTCACTTACACGCCTCATGTTGTAGACGTGAACCATGAACCATGACTGTCCCCTGGACACCTGAGCACTGCAATCTTACATGAGGATTAAAATGTATACACTCACAGCTGTACTACACTATTTAATCAATGCACTCCTGCAATTTTAACACTTGTACACATACAGAAAGCTTTGCGATCAGTTAAAGCACCAGTCAGATGGTTTTAAAACATGGAAGTATTTTTATTTATTTTATTAAGGTTTGAGACGGCATACATAGTTATTTCACGGAATTGCAAGCAGGCACGGTTTTCTTGGTTAGATCTGAGTGATTGGATTTGTCGATTGTTGCTAGAGTTTGAAAACACCGGCTCCTCTGCGAATCCACCATCAATACACTGAGGCTTAACATACATTTATTTTGCTCTTAACGCTGCCGCGTCCATCCACCATTTTACTATTAAAATTCACACGTCATATGTTGTTTGTTTCCTGAGCCAAATGTAAGTATAACCTGTGGTTTTGAGGAAAGGAGTTGACGAAGTTCTGTTTTGGTCAGCAGAAAGAACTTTTCTGCGTTGTACTGTCACGAACGTGCACACACGATTTAACATAACAAACAACTTAACAATGAGTGAACATAAGAGATGCTTGTAGGCAGTTTTTTCAGCCTTCATGCAGAGCCAGGCAAGCTGTTTTTTCCTGTTCACAGTCCTTCTGCTATGCTAAGCTAAGCAGGGGCTGGCTCCGGATGCATATTTACTACATAAATATCAACATGGTATCAATTAACTCATTTATTTCTCAGCAGGAGGACAAATAAAACAAGGCTGCTTCCCCAGATCTGTTTGACTACTTTCACACAACGATACTTCAATGCTATAAAGATATTTTACGTGATTTATTAACTTTTAAAGCAGCCTCCGGGACAAAGACCTAAATCAAATCACTTCATCCTTTTGACCTTACCTCCATCAGGAAGACGTTGTTTTTCCTGGCTGCAGCGACCAGATCGTTCACCTGCCTGGAGTTCATTGCAAAGGGTTTCTCACACAGTATGTTTTTCCCAGAATTGAGGAACAGCAGACCCACTCGCCAGTGTTCAGTGTGCAGCACCCCGACGTACACAATGTCTGTGAAGACACAGGTTTTTCATCCTCATCTTCAAACAGCAAAACACACACACACACCATTACCCACATCAGAGCTGCCAGGTTGCGCCTAACTCTCAACTCACCAACGTCTGGGTCTTTGGCCAGCTCCTCATAGTTGCCATAAGCCTTTGGAATACCATGTTTCTTGCCAAAATCTTTGGCACGCTCCAAACTCCTTGATGCAATGGCCACTATCTGCACATACAAGCACAGACCCACTTACTCAAACACAGAAAATACGCTCCGTGTGGCAATAATGATGTGGTGTGAGTTTGTATTGAATACCTGGTGATCTCCGGGAGGCAGAGTCTTCATGGCCACACTGAAGTCGTGGCTTATCTTCCCCGCGCCGCAGAGTCCCCACCGAGTTGCCATGTTGAATGGAATGGAAAGTGACAAATGAGTGAATTGTATTGCTTTGGCAAAGATCTGAGCTCGTAGCAAGTTGTGACCTTGAACGAGGTTGCACGTTCAGGGGAAGAAACCCGCTAAACTATCATGCCTCAGAGCCAGCGGCGAGAAGGGCTCCTGCATTTATATGCCGGGGAGGCACAATGCGTCACCTTCTTCCTGCTCCCACCCCGAGGTAGAGGCTGTAACACACAAAAACACAGAAAGTGTGTGCGCACATACATCTTGGTGTGTTGTTGCTGATACAGGCCTTTCAATCCGGACTGAAGTTGTTTTTACCAGTTGTCTCCCACAGTGCTTACCAGAAGTATCATTGGGGTCCTTGTCCATCATTAACATGCTGAATAGATAAAAAAAAAATACTAAACGCCGTTTATTGTGCACAGGCCAGGGTGAGGGTTCACCTCAGCCATACAGGTCAGCACCTTCCCATGATAGTGCAGGTCAAGTACTGAAACCAGGAGGTGCTTTGTTTCTCGCTGGGAGAGAGACTGATTAGTCTGCGATGGTCCGACAGCTTTACAGAGGCCAATGATTAAACCAGCGTCTCGTGGGGGTTGCTGGAATAAACAGATATGCCGGGTTCACAGAACACTTACAGAGCCCAACACAGAGCAATTTAACTGACCAGTAAGCTGAGCCAGGATGACTGTGGAAAAGCATCAGCTCACTTGCCCTTGAGCTAAATATTATCTGTTCAGGCAGACGGGCGGTTGTGTAAACTTCCTGCCTCTCGCTGCCAGCAGAGGACACTGTGTTGTCAGCAGAGTTTACTTTCTCCCTCACGTGCTCTGAGGATTTGGCATGGATCATTGAGAGAAATTAGATACAGGTCTGCAAAATCAGGTGAGAGTGTCTGACAAAGGTTGAGCAGAAGTTGCAGATTAGCCATGTGAGAATCAGGATTCAGCAAAACATCCCGCAATTGTTTTATATCATGCCTGCAATCAATGGTGTATTTACACCATTGATTATACCAGTGAACAGAGAATTCAGTTCTGTCCTCCACAAAATGAATATTTTTAGCTCTGTCATTCCTGGGAATAGATCCCCCATTCATTCTGGTGCAGAGTGGTGATTGGATTGACATGTGAGCGTAGTGTCAGCAACATCTTCATTATGAAAGCGACAGGAATTTTATCAATGACTCTCCTCGCTGGATGCTCTCTTTTTGTATTTCACTTCCAAATGAATTCTGGGAGCTGTGTGCCGTTGTCATAACAACAAGGTACCAGCTGGGCAATTTGTATGCAAATGGCATTGGGCTTGGCCTGTTATCCCCACCTATACCACCAGGCCCTGCTTGCCATGGGAATGAGTGATTTAAAAAAAAAAAAAAAGGACAGAAAAAAACTTGTTTGAGGGTAAAATATATTGATGACGTCATCACACGTGAGATCCGTTGGGGTTGAAAAGTGAGAGGAGGTAGTGTGCAAAAGCTGCTTTGTGGATTGGTTTGAAGCAACGAATTGGTTCCATGCTGCTTGACTTGATCGCCAGCTGACAGTCAAGGAAAATGCCGAGGCTCAGCTGGTCAGAGGAGTGTGTACTGGACAGGATTTGGGACACCTCACTAGGACCATCCTCACCCCCACCTCACCCTCGCACCCTGGACGCCACCTCGATTGAACCATAATTGCTCAATTTTCAGTGAAAGCTGAAAACTGTAGTTTTTCACTTCCCTCTCCTTGCAATCTCAAGGTCATGAAGAAAATAAGAATGCACAAGGAGTCAGCTCTTGCCTTTAATGAAGAGGGAGCGAAGAGTGTCCGGCACACGTTGGAGGATGTGGATTCTGCCTCTGCTGAGTGCCAGGGATGGAGGCGGGAAAGTGAAGACGACTGATGAGCCGAGTCATTCAGAAAGCTGGCATGCGGAAGGAAGCGGGCGCCTCATTAATTCAGCATGGCCGGGACGATTGCCTTCCACTCCTATCACTTCTCACTGTCTTTATCTGATTAAGAATTCATGCATCATCTCTTGTCTGCGTTCCTATTCCACCAGGACGTGAAAGAAAAGTCACATGACTGGTCACAAGTTTCCTTCTTGGGGGAGGATATTTGGCCTGTGAAGGTGGTTGATTACAGCAGACAGTTTGGTTTCACAGGTTGTCATGTCATTTATACATCTTGCTGTCAGATGCACTCTACCAACTTTTCGTCACCCAGCAGTGCACAAGTAACACATTTGTGCACCCTTATGATTGGAAATATCAATTTTTTTTTTCATAAATCTCTTAAAACCTTTTCTATTTGATTAAAACATTAATATTTTAACTCTTTAACAAAAGCTTTTCTGACTGTTGTTACCCTCTAAGACCTTTGAATTTCATCATTTCATTTTCAGCACATTCGACTTGACGGGGAATAAAAAGGACCAGGGAGAGGCACCCTAATCCTGTTTTGATTGATGTAGATTTGCCCCCGTCGGTGGAAATGGGAGAGCCGTCTTTGTGGTGTGTATGGACTTTATCTATTTATCTTTTTTTTTTTTTTTTTTTTTTTTTTTTTTTTTTTG
>OMNM01043872.1:0-30000 GCA_900302745.1 Parablennius parvicornis
CACATTAAGATAAAGGGTCTGTGACTTTATGAGAACAAAGACATGACTGTGGCCCTGTAAATATTGAGAAAAGTTATTTGAATGTTGCCAAGCCTGAATTGATGAATTTGTTTTTTCAAAGAAGGGGTGCTTTTAATATTACCTAACTCGAGAAACTTGAGCCTTTTGCTTTATGTTTGCTTTTTAATTTGAATTCCAGTAATGTTTTGATCAATTGTCTTGCTTTTACTTTTATTCTTATTCATCACAGACATAAAAGTAATGTTTCTTCAATGTTTTTTTGAGATGTATTTCAAAGTATTTGTGAATTGCTGTTTAATGGTGCAATATAAAGAAACCTGCCTCAACTATCCTGAAAACCTTGGCCTATGCATGGTCATGCTTCAGTCTGAACAGAAGAGAGCTCCATACTATTCAAGTGTATTTAATCTGAGGGCCCGCTAAACATAAAAAAATTGATGAGCTAACCTTGGTTTTGGGAAGTGGACTTTCCCAAAAACCATCTCCAGTAAATCAAAAATGTAGTGATTTCTGCTTGAAGTTCTTAAACTGTGTGTTATATCACATTTAATTATTCAAAGCACTTGCCAGACCTGCTTCAAATACAAAAACTCAGACATGATGGTTAACATTTTCCTTCTTCCAAGCAGTGTGTGGTTCTTACGGTCTGTGATATATGAGAGGAAAGGAAATAGACCAAAACTGTATCCTGTCCTATATCTGCACTCCAGCACTGAGTGTCATTACCACCCCCCGTCTGGTGTATAACCTCCCCTCTGCTCCTCCGCCAAATATGAGGTCCATACAACTTCCCATTCTGCAGCCCCTTCACCCAGGTCCTCCTCAGAAAAAGTGAGACAGAAAGGCTGCAGCCCATAAAACCGACTGTGAACTCAGAAATCAATTCTTCACCCACAGAAGATAGTTTCTTGTGAGACAACCTCAAGAAACTGAAAGAAAACAGAAAATCTTTGTCAAACTAGCTAATCGTGGACTGCAATCTTAGTCAAAGTAAACTTTTTTGATTTGTGTCAACACTACACAGAATCAGAGTATTCACTGTAAACAGTCTCCATTGTCATCATTAAACTCTCAGCATGTTTAGACTCTTATTAGTTTTCATCTACATTTCTCATCCTGTCCAATTATTACTTCTGAAGTCACAGTTAAGAGCCTTTTGCATAGTGAAGTGACACTTCTGGATTATATGACTTTGCAGCTGGCCCATAACATCACAGTTTTTGAAGAAACCACTGTGATTAAGATGGTTACTGACATTGACAGCTATAGCCTGTTTTGTAGGAAAAAAACCCCAAACAGCAGATGTGTTTTAATGCACATCTGGTGAGAGAAAGTGTTAGGACAAATCTGGAATAGATTATTTCTTCTCAAATGACATAGGAACACTATAGGAAGTTTTCGTCAAGCTCAATTGCCAATAATTATTAAAAAATTCAACATGGTTTAGTTTGTATAAAGAAAACGTGGTATGATGAACCCTTTGCATGCAGTTTTTGTCTTCTCCAATATTATTCATGTCCATTTGTTTCCTACAAATCTAAAATGCACAAACGTTTACCTGATAGGCAAAATGTTCCTGGTTTATCTTTTCTTTCGCCTGATATGAGCTGGAATTAGTTATACCTTCTAGTTATACCAACTTGGATAAAGTTTGTATAGAACATTATGCCCGTGGGCCAGAACCAGCCCACAGGAGGCCACACCACAAAGGAAATGGTTAAAATTTCAAAGTAAAGATTGATTTTTTTCTTCAAACATATTTTTTAAAAGTAGCAGACACAACACAACACTGAGACCGAAGCTGAGATATCAGTGATATCGGCCATGAAATCTAAATACTTCGTCGCTCGAAAACAAGCTTTAAAGCCGGGGGGAGTTTGTAAAACCACGCATAATGCAAGGGGTAGTTTTTTGGACATTTCACTGTGTTTTGCACCGCAATGTATCATTAAAATTGACTTCATGTTGAAATTGTATTAATTTTGTATTGTAATGTTCTAATTTATGATAATAGTTATTCAGTTTTGTGAAAATATATAAATTTTTAACATGTATAGTCAGTGCCACTACAAAGATAATCTTTGAAATTAAAGGTTAGTATGGCCAACTCAAGGTGAAATTGTGCTTAACTAAAATTTGTTTGACACCACTGTTGCAGAGATGCGCAACACAGGACCTGGTGTCTGTACAACATTGACAAGGATTTCACTAGTTATTAAATGAATATATGAGAGCAGATGCAAAACTTGAAAAAAAGTTATTTTCCTTCATGCCATCAGAACCCTCAGACGGACTTTTATATTTTGCTGTGCTGTGTAGTGTAGTGTGTACAATGATAGGGAAAGCTATTATTTTCCATTTCACTCTATTAACGGAGTGTATTTGAGTGTCTGTTGTGGATAGAATTTGTTAAAGCAACTTCAGCCATCCAGAAAAGACCTACATTTTCTTTTACCCTCAGAAAGTATAGAAACCTAACCCTGGTGTTCCTACATATCAGTCCCTTTGTCCCACCTGTGGTCTTTAGTTGTGCACTTTGTTCAAAATTGGCAAATGATGAGGTGTCTTTGAGACTTTTGGCAGGCCGCTGGCTCCATTAAAATCACTGTGGATCTTAATGGTCCCCAGAGGGTAAATCCTCATGTTTTTGGTTATCTCGTGAATGCTCCTGCTGCTTCAAGTGCCAAGCAAAGAAAATGTGCACAAGAAATATGAAAATCTATGAGCTGTTGTCTTTAAACCTTTACGCAATGTTGCCAAACCTGAGAGACACATGATAGCAAATGCCTTCTTAAAACAAACAACAAACTGTCAAGATTTTTTTACATGCATCATGCTCATGTGATGTTTCATGAATCTGAAAGCATTGTGATTCTGATAGTATTGGATTCAGAGTTGTTTTGTGCACATATGTATACAGTTGTGGAAAACTGAAAGGCAGCTAGGATGATACTTGAACAGTTTCAGCCTTGAGAGCTTTCGTATCATGTTACTCCGGCATAGCAGCCAGACATCCAGGAGTTTTTAATGTCACTGTTTCATAGACCTTACACATGTACTGAACTATTTTGTGATGATCTTCAGCTTGTCGTCTCCTGAATGAACTCCAAAATCGTCCCCATATGGTTGTTCTGAACCCAGCCATAACCGTCTGTACAGAAAATGTTTGGAGTTTTGATATATTCATTAACATTGTGTCGGCTCCTTCCTTCCGGGGCCAGTGTGATCTCCGTCTGGGTCTTTGCTGTGGTGGCAGATATGTCACAAAGTCTCTGGCCCTGCCTATCGGCTACTTTAGTGAGCAGTGAATGAGGCCTTTAGGAGGTCTCCACCTCGCTTTCTTCATCTCTGCTCGCCTCAGAAGTGATGCCAGGACAATAGAGGGAGAGGAGTGTGCGCGGCTTCACACCAGCTGTGAGAGCTCAAAGCATTTCTCAGTCCAGACATCTACAACTCGCCCACTCGTTTGATTTATTTCAGCCTACGCTTTCCTCCTCGCCTATTCTGTCATTTAGCAATCTGCATCTATCTGTCATGTGCTGCCTGTGATTGTGCTTGTGTAATTCCTGCTAGTACAACCTTACATGCTGGTTGTAAAGAGCTACCTGTGGGTTATTGCTCAGAGAGAAAGCATTGCATCTTCCCAGGTAAAGCATCATAAATACTGGATCTAAAAAATCTTTGTTAGAGTATTGAGTTACCTTTCATAAATCTCCGCCATTCATTAAACAAGGTCCCCTTTATGCGAGCACCCTTGGGATGGAAACTTGTTTCTGTTCAACGTCCCTCCCGGACTCTGTAACTTAATCACTTCTTTTAACCCACATCAGCTGCCTGGCCAGCAGATGAAAGCAACACCACTCTACAATTAAGATAAAATAAAGCTCAATCATCTATTTGAGCTTAACAGATTTGGATTTCTTCTTGCCACAAAGTTGCACTTGGTTTAATGCGTGTCTGGTACACAGTAGCCGCTGTAACCTGCTCACATGTGCTCAGTTTATTTGCAAAGAATACAAATAAAATCTGGATGGCCACAGTCAAAAATCAGTTTAGTCTTGGTGTTGTGCTTAACAAGCACCATGAGACTGAATGGTAATTATTTTATTCCCAAGTTTGTTTGTTTGTGTCTTTGCTAATGTATGTCAGATCCACTCACAGGATGAATGCAGAGGTTGATTGATGTGTGTGATAATTTCCCAGTTGACAAACATTTACATGCTCACTCTATCATTTGCGGCCTGTTTGGATTGGCGGAGGTGCGGCCGTGATTGGCTGATTTCACTGAGGAATATGTAGGGTGGATTTGTTTGACTGGAGTTTTCTGGAGTATGGGGGAGCTTGATTAAAAACTGCATCACCTTCGTTTTATCCCTTGGTGGCCTCCGCGGCTTCGGCTTGGCATTACAACTTCTTACCAAAGTGGGACGTTTTTGGGGTGGTTTCGCAACAAAGGGGGCACAAGGAGCAGTCCCTCGTGCAAATCAGGTCAGTCTGATATTTCAGAGAAGAATTAAACCGCCAAAATGGTCATTTTTATATAGCGATTCTAATGAGCCATTTGGGAAATCCATATCTAAAAATAGGAACCACCCAAGCTTTGGATTTGTTTTTCCCCAGACCTGGCTGTTTCACAGACCACAGAATGAGGACCTCAGAGAAGCCAGAATATTTTGGAGCATCCAAAAGCCTCAGGATCATTATTCCATTTGGATGTATTCTTCAAAAACACACAGAGGCATGTTTTCTCCTGTGAATGCTGTTCTTCTCGATTGGACAGCCAGTCAGTCAGAAAATCTTGTGAGGAGAAGCTCCTGGAATCTGATGGGAGAATATGAAGGGCCCTGGTTATCTCTGAATTTCCCCAGCTTGTTTTACTAAGGGTTCAGCCAAACGTTGCCTTTCCCCTGCTGATAAGACAGCTCCCATCATGCCTCACTCACACACATGAAGTGTAAGAAGAATACTGCTGGCTGCCGCCGATGATCCAAGATTACTCTTGCTTTTGAACTTTTAATCCAATAAAAATAGAGTTAGTGTAATACCTATACAGTGCAGAGGAAGAGAGTAAAAAGTCAGTGGGAAAGTGAGACAAGGGCCTCTCATGTGCGCGTCACAACGAATACAACAAAGTGGTGAGTGATATTTTTCTACTCCCTGTGGGGTGGAGAATACTTGCACATTCCTGGCACATCATAAATTCTGTTTTGTTCATCAATACTTTGAAGTATGCATATTTTGAGGAGGTCAGAGCGACTCACTGCATGTTAGTATCTATATAATCAAAAAAGGAGCATCAAACAAACAAATCTGAAAGAGATTCCAGACATAAGAGATGGAAGAGTCTCTGCTATGACAGTATTGCTGAAGCGAAGCAACTTAAGCCAATGCCTGAATCTTTTTTTAGTTAGTTTTATACAAAATCTGCTTACAGATTCAAACTCTTCATGAATTCAGACTTTGAGATCAGGTGAAATGTCATCTTCCTCACCCTCGTGCATCTCTCAGGTTCCAAGTTTGTGGTTTGGCTAATTGTTCCACTCATTTTCCATTTGAATACATCATCTGAAAGTGGTGGCTGGCGCATTGTAATCCTGTGGACAGACAACCTCTGCGTTGCTGTAAGATGACACTGATACGCAGCTATTAACCTATAAAGACGAGGCCTGAAATTGCAGTCTCTGCAGATTCCTAAATGCTCTGATTGCCTCAGGCATTCTAGTGGTGGTTTATGCAAATGTGATTATGTGGTTTATTATCTTTCGATATATATTCCTAAACAGTCATTCACTTCATTCATGATGCAGCACGAATGGCTTTGCAGATTCTCACTACTTTATGCACACTCGAGCAGAGCGAGAAGAGTAATTATAGCATTGGATCCTCTTCACGTGAACTAATGCCATCAGTCCATTGAGTCCCCTGAACTTTTTTCTTTTTCTTATTCTTGAACTTTTTCCCTGAACGGAAACTTTCAATATCTCTGTAGCACACACCGCATGACTGCACTTTGCTCAAGTTGATACTTTTAACACTTAAGGAACTTATGGGAAATCCCTAATTCAAAGTGAAGTCTCTGTTCAATCAGAACAGAATAGAGAGGAGAGTGTTTCAATTCCCACCTCACCAAAAGTAACTGATCTCTTTTCTTTACTTTCAACCCTCACACTTGATTTTTTCCAATGCTCATAACTTAAACATACATGTTGGCTTTCTACATGTAATATCCGTGCATTGTATACGGGTGTGTATTGAAGAATAAGTTGTGGTTGTGGCTGAACTGGAAGAAAAATGCCTGCATCCATCACAATGGAAGAAATATGTTCCAACAGATCTGTTATTGAATACTCGTTGCACATTTTAAGGCATTTTGTATCTTCCAGCTGCAGGTATCTGTTGCTTTCTGCACAGCTGGCAACAATCATACAACTGAGAATAAAACAAACATGGAGCTGTGGGGTTGTTATAAATAACTTGACCCTCTGAAAAAAAAAAAAAAAAAAGATAAAACAGTCGAGTAAGTTGCAGCCTCGGCACGTTAAAAGATGGAGCAGCTTACTTGTATTGCTCTTGGTTTCCCCTTTCCTCTTGTGGTTTATTATTCCTCTCCTTGGCTTGTGTCTCTGCCAGCTTTACAACTCTCTCACTCCTCCACACCGCTCGCCCTCTGTTAGGAGTTACAGTCAGGAGTGTGGGGCATGCTCTCTGCTCAATCTCTCCTTTGCCATCTGCTCAGGAAGGAGAACAAGGCTGAATTACTGCAGCTAAACCTTCATCTCCTCAGATGAATGATTTCCATCTATTCACAGTCACGCCAATGCCATCTTAGAAAAAAAAAATAGGGAAGTCGATGTTTGATGATAAGCATGGCTTGTCTTATTTTTCTTGGCAAAGTTCCTGATGACTACTCTGTGTTACCCAGTGGAGGCTTCCCGCTGCTGAGCACCATTTCAGCTTCTTCTTTTTTTTTTTTTTTTCCAATTAGGGCTTCACTAAAAAGATCCATTTATAAAGCATGCAAGGAAGGAGAGTCCTAATCAACTTGTGAGGTTTGACTGTACTCTAATCTGCGATCTAGAGCCAACACTTGCAAACAATTACAGTGCTGGTACCCAGGGGCCCAATCTGATTGGTGTGTTTGGCTTGTGCTGTCTTGGGAGATCCTTCAGTAATTGAGTCGGCTCCTTGGCTGATGGCTTGTGAGCTGCTTTTATAGCTCCAGCGGTTCTGTCCTTCCATAGATGTGCCGCGTTATTAAAACCAGACCGCAAGCGGGACATTACATTAGGGTATAATACGCTGCAGCGAAGCGTACTGTGTGGTATCCCACTGTTGCCCAGCCGGCCCTGTCACTGTCCTTTGCAGACAGACAGTTTTTCCTCCTGCTGGCAGCTCTCCCAGAGCCGTCTGTAGAAGTCATCCTCCTTTCCTGTCACCCCCCTCTCCCCCCCTTCAACTTCATTCACTCAGAGTCCCTTTCTGCCAAAAGGCCTGTTTGGCTCGTGTTCTGCTTCAGATAAACAGTAAAGTCCTGGTCCAAAGATGCTTTCAAAGCCACCTGGTTTGGTGCTCTCCTTGTAGTCAGAGGATTGCCATCACTCTAATAAAATTTAGATTTGATCTGCTGTGGTTTTAGAGTGATATTAATGACTATATATTTCCCTTCCAACCTAATACATATTAATTGTAATGTGTGATGTTGGAATATTCAAGCTATTGCACGTTTTTTTTTCCCCATTTGTAGGTTACTGCAACAGATGCAGACGGCGGGTCCTTTGGCTCCATCACTTACTCCCTCGGCTCTGGCATCAACAGTGTTGTTCCATCTCAATTCGCCATTGGCAAGGAAACCGGCCAGATCTGCACTACCGCTGCATTAGACAGAGATCAAGGGCCAGTCAGCTTCGACTTTACAGTTACAGCCGTGGATGGGGTAAGCAAGTCGATGCCTTTTCAAATCATGCCTAATATGAATCCATTGAGCCACAGTGTAATCCTATAAACAGCAGCAATGCTTTCCTCGTGGACAGGAGACTAATGACCAGCATGGCTGACTCTGTAGAAAAGAAATGAATTAAGCAGTAAAAGTAGAAAATAGAAAAAAGTTTGAATAGCTCTCCATGGTAGGTAGACCCACTCAGAAGGTAGTATAGCAGTCCATTCACTAAACCCCCCCAACAAATAAACTAAAAAATTTGCTTAAATAAAAGTTTAAAAATGAAAGAAAATTACTGCTGGCATGTTAAAGCAATCAAATGGAGAAATACTTCAACTGTCAGGCAGTAATATTTTAACAATTTGGGCTGCCGCCTCCCTCATTTTTTGCCACCTGGTCCAAATGAAAAGCCTGCACTGTATTTTCAACAAAGGAAAACCCTATGAAAGAGCCTTGGGTTGCAGCAAGCCCCCTCACCCTCCACAGGTCATGACATATTGCTCTTTCCCAAGGGAAACTATCAATCTGTGTCCCTGCATGAACCTACTGGGACTTTATTTTAGAGGCAACACTATACATGAAACTTCTAACTGGGTTTACTGCCAGTTTTTACTTCCATCATTAATGTGGCTTAAATCCTGTGTGTTTTTTGGTTCTCATTCATGATTTAATGCATGTAAAAGTTTGACAAAGGGTCTTTTTGTTTCTTCCGCAGGGTGGACTGAGCTCAGCTGCCTACGTGAAGGTAGATCTGGTCGACATTAATGATAACAGACCCGTTTTCTACCCGCTCAGTTATGCAGTTAGTTTGAGCACGCAGAGTGCTCCTGGGACATCTGTCATCAGAGTGACAGCCTACGACCTGGACTCGGGCGAGAATGGCAGGATTACATACAAGACAATTCCAGGAGGGGCCTCCCCATTCTTCACTCTCAACAAAGACACAGGTTGGCTGTGTTTGTGCTTGTTTCTGCTCAGAATTGTACAGTAAAACATGCTCTGACAATGCAACTTTTTGTAGGCGTGATCTCCCTGTCTCGGTCTGTCTATGGGAAGGCCAACTCGATCATCTCCATGGTCATCTCTGCTCAGGACGGTGGAGGTCTGTTAGCCTCCATCAATGCCAGAGTCAACATTAGCGTTGTGGCAGGGCTGGTGGCACCACCTGTCTTCGAACAAACTCAATACTACTTCACTGTGTCGGAGGACGCCATGCGAGGGACAGTCGTAGGCAATGTGAAGGCGAGCATCAAGACAGGTGGGCAACACAGACACATGCCATCACTCATTCAGCAGATCATGGTGATAGTTTAATGTTCTTACGTGATGCCATCATTTCAATCTTTCACTTTCTCCAGGCAACAATAAAGATATCTCCTACACCATCAGTTCCGGGGACCCAACAGGGTACTTCACAGTTGATCCTGACAGCGGAGCTTTACGGACCAGTCTTCCTCTCGATCATGAAGCCCAGCCTGCTTTATATTTGGAGGTGCAAGCCAGGAGTGGCAATCCACCAGCCTTTGGACACACCAGAGTCCACATCACTATAGCAGACATCAACGACAACCCTCCGGTTTTCATACCCTCATCCTCGGAGTCCCTGCTACTGCCAGAGTACACAGAAATGGGTACGGTGGTCTACCGAGTCCGAGCAGAGGACGGAGACTCTGGAGTCAATGGACAGCTAAGCTTCGACCTGTTTTCTCCAAGTGGAATCCAGAGGATCTTCAGCATGGAGCGCAGCAGTGGCGAGATTCGCTTGGTGGGCAGCCTGTCCTATGAAAACACCCCTCGCTATGATCTGCAAGTGATTGCCAAGGACAGTGGCGTACCGCAGCTTAGTGCCATCTTCATGCTTGTAGTTCATGTTCAGGCTGAGAACGACCAGGGGCCTGTGTTTGATACCCTCACCTACCGCGTAGAGCTCAAAGAGGGAACTCCGATAAGCACTCGCTTTCTGCAAGTCAGAGCTTTGAACAGGGAAACCCCTGGTTCGGGTCACTCAAGCGCTCTGGCTTATCATCTCCGTCCAGATGGCGATGCAGCAGGGTTTGGCATTGCTGCAGACAGTGGCTGGCTGTTTGTGAAGAGCGCTCTGGACAGAGAAGTCAAAGAGATGTATCTTCTAACCGTGCTGGCCAGCGCAGGGCATGGGCAGCTGAAAAAGACAGGCAGTGCCACAGTGCGGATATCTGTGACCGATGAGAATGATAACTCACCTCGGCTCACGCAGGAGAGGGTTTTCATGGCGGTGAGAGAGAACCTGCCCCCAGGAACAGGCTTCGGTCACGTCTTGGCGACAGACCGAGACAGCGGTCCCAACGGACGCCTTAACTACCGCTTCCTGCACCCGGATCGCCACTTCCAGATAAACAGTAACACAGGTATGTAAATGAAATCATTATGATCACAGAGTGTTGAGGAAACACTATGGCTCGCTTGTGTTTACTGCATTCGATGCCCAAATACAATCCATGTAGTCTTGTTAAAATGAAAAAGGAGAGAAAACAGCATGCATGTGTCTCTAAAGAGGGAGAGATCCTAAAGAAAGCAGACTTGTTTTTTTGCTGATTGATTTTAATAAGGCTGCTGTTGACAGAGAAGACAGAACAACAAAAGAAACCTGTGCTACAGATATTATTAGAATTTGAAATGCCTTCTCGACGATGGGAAATATCCTCTTGTGAAGACATTTAAGCATTCCTCATCCAGAAATTCAAATCAATATACAGTTCTTCATACCTTTTGCATTAATTTTTTGATGAAATACTAAAACAAAAGTCATTCTTTTTCACACAAGACATAAATCTAACATGGAAAAATAGCATTGATACTGTCTAAAATGCTGTATTTGTGTCACTGAAAATAAATGTTTTTGGTTGTTGAGGAGAAAAAAAAGATTAAGTCAACTTCCTGAGTCATCTCTGAAAGAGGAGAGACTACAGCTTCTCCTTCCCGACATTCATAAATTAGTCAGATGATGTTGACAGCCACGCTAAGGCCCTAATTGGCCTGCTGAGCCTGTTAGTCTGTGGGTGGAGACTGAGGCTATGATTTGTGATCAGTTTCCGGCAGAGTTGTGAGTCTACAGCATCTGCCAGCTTCCAGAATCCTTCTTCATGTGTGTGTGTATATTTTCATCTCCGTCTGCACGCTGTGCTTGTCTATTACTTGGGTGTCATTGATCAAAGCACACAAGCTCCTAAGTCTCTCATCATCATTCCAGTGGACGAGTGCCCCTGCCTAAACTGCCTCTCGTTCATTTCCCTCTCTCCCCAGGTGAGATCAGTACCCGGATGACACTGGATCGAGAGCAGCAGTCGAGCTACCAGCTGGTGGTGGTGGTGCAGGACGGGGGTTCACCCCCTCATAGTGCCACGGGCACAGCCTTCATCACCGTTCTGGATGACAATGACAACGAGCCTGTTTTTACACACACCCAGTCAGGGAAAAACTTCATCATACAGGTGATCAAACAAACACTGATGAGCACTGGATGAAACGTTTTCATGTACTGATGGGTGTCGCTTTGATTTATAACCCTCAGGTGACAGAGAGTCAGTCTTCAGGGGTCGTACTGGGGACACTGCAGGCCAAAGATCCAGATGAAGGGGAGAATGGCACCGTGTTCTACTCTTTGTCAGGTAGTTCACTCATCAAATCAAACACTCCTCTGGAAGAAAATTGTGATTTTAGATTTATAATTCACAAGTCAATGAAGTTTTAGCAGTTGGTGAGCCTGAAAATTTGATTTTCTCATGTTGCTTTGACACTTTATTCAGTGATTTACATCTGCACTTCTCTATCACTTCACAATCTCTTTGGTGAATAATGCATCAGAAAGTAAGTAGTTACTGTCATGTTACTACTTTTGTGAATTTACTGAGTCACACTTAGGGAAGTTTCTGTGAGTTTCTGATTTTTATGGTACATTTGTGAAGCTGCCGTCTCTCTCTATCCTGCTCCCTGACCCACTGTAATTATTAAAAGTTGGCAAGCACTTTCTTTGTTGTCTTGGATGAACATTAGTATTCTCTTATAAGAGCTGTGTGCTGCTATCTACATGTGTGGCCTATTTCAGCTCTTCAGTTTCTTCTTCTTCTTCTTGTCATTCATTGACAAATAAATTTCTTTCAAGATCAAGTGCTATGCTGAGTTATGTACCGCAGAAATTTTCATCCTCTATGTGAGAGCATGTGCACTTTAATCACGATTGATGACCTCTAACAGCCCAGAAACAAAGTGTGGCCCCAGCACTTCACCACATTTCGCACCTCAAGCTGAACTGAGTGAGTGAATCAGTCACTTGTCTGACCCATGCGAATCTGACAGTTGTGTCACTGGAACTCGACAATAATGCAGCTGCATAGTAATTAGGAGAGACAATTAGAATTAACGTACGAGTTACAAACACATTGACGGGTTCAGCTACTGTGTTATTTGACATGTGCTTGCTAATTAATGATTTTGGAGAATATTAGAGACATTTTCACCACAGAGATTGGTGATATTTACTCAAACGTATGAAACACTGGTGTATAAGCTTTTAATTACTTGTTTTGTATTTGTTTGCAAAAATGTATATTTGCACAAACTTGTTATATCACTAATTTGCCCTTATAAGCCATAACAGGGCATGAGTAGAAGGTCTAGTATCAAATAAAACAAGTGGGTAGCGATGAATATTTACTTGCATGTACTCCTATTCAGCCCCTCTGCATTGTCTTATCTGTGTTGTTTTTTGAATTGTTTTGTTAGAAAAACATATTATCAAGCAAATACGTAAAATTTAATTCACACTTTTAGGACATTTAGTAACAATTTTTACCAGAAGTACTTTATCTGAGTATAAAACTGATGGCAAAAGAGCTGAATTGAGATATCATGTGGTGTCACAGCAAAGTCGAGTAAAACCAACAACATTGGTGACACTTGACTTGCTGGTGATGCTCTGGATATAATGTTGCAACGACCAACCTTAAGTCAATCTGATAATCTGACAATATCATCTAAGACAAGGCATCTATGAGGCAATTATGAAATCTTCAAGGCTTTTATTTATTGAATTTAACTAAATTGTATTGATTATAAAGTGGTATATTATCGATGATGGGTCGACCTCCATCTCACATTGCAGTATCATAAGAGTTACCTTAAGACATATTTTGCATTATCTAAAAGGCATCTTTAACATTATATTTCAAAATGTTTTGAATGTTATGTTTTCTGTTGTATTTCAGCTCTGTATGCCTCACCTGACATTAAAGCGTTGATTGTCTTTCCCCCAGGTCCGCGGGCCGAGCGTTTCTCTTTGAACCCGAACACGGGTGAGCTGCGCTCATCATCCCCTCTCAGCCACTCGGAACGGGCCGAGTACGCCCTGACGGTGACGGCCACTGACAGAGGACTGCCCCCGCGAAGCACCTCCTGCTCCTTCATCATTCAGGTCAGACTTTTACTGGCGCTCAGCCAGCACAAACACCCTCACCTCTTTAATATCAAAGAATGGAGTCGGAGCTGAGAGGATCCATGTCTCTGGGCCCCTCAGACGAGCTGCAGACTTATCAGCCTGACTTCTGACAGCATCTCCTCCCATTCCCTCCCTTTTCTTGCCCTGCGGACTTTCAAAAGGAAAATTTCTATCTGAAATGGAAAAGTGGGTCTGAATCAAATACTCCCAGCTGGCTTTTGATGAGGGCCAGCTGTAAGCCCCTCTGATCAAGGTCATACTCAATGACTTCAACACTTTTTTAATACAGTAGCCCCTCTTGCAAGAAGCAGCGGGGCAATGCACTCGACGTAAAACACGGCATTACTGAGGAGTAATTCAAGTTAATATTTAATATACAACAGAAAAAGGACACAATGGAAGAACCCTGGAAGGAACAAAGATTTATAGGTTCCAGGAAAATAGAGCTGCCACATAAACAGCTCCAGAGAGCACCAGTATTCAGCCTTCCCTTTTTTCCAATAAAAAAAAAAAAAAAAAGTAAGTCATAATTATTAGTTAATTGGATTAAACAATGTAGTGTTTTTCTTGTCCAGTGACGTATTTGTGTAATTTCCTTTAATCATTCCTTTCAGAGTAATCTTTTATAAATCCATCAATAATAAGAGGGAACCATACCAATTTATTGTTGGAGCTCTCCTTTTCCATCTAATGTGGAACCAATTTGCAACTTGTCAACAAACTTAGCATCATTTTTTTTCAAGTGCCTACTAACTGTGGGAAATGTACTGTAGGATGGTAAATATCCAAATCCGTCCTTCAGGCTTCGGCAGCTCTGTCTGTAATTATGCAAAAGATGTGAACAGCAATGCGTGTCCATCTCTGTCTTCCTTTTGTAAATTTGCTCTGCTTGTCTCAAAGACAAAGTTTTATTTAAGCAATGTGTTGTGTGATCTTTTCTCACAACGCAGACAAGTAATAGTGTCGTAATGTCTCTGAAAACACTTGAAGTGCTTATCAAAAGAAGTGTAAAGCTACACAAAGTGCAGCAATATGACTCTCTCTTTTTAGTTCATCGTCGTATTGTATTACTTTTTCATCTATTATTTTTTCCTGGCACCGACATGCGAATCAGATTAAGTCAGATTAATGTTAGCAGCCGTGTCTATAAAAGTCTATAAAAACCTCTTGTAACCAATTTCATGTATTCCAGTGAACACACACACTGAGTGAAGTGGACGCAATCTGTTTTCGCTTTGCCTAAAATCCATAAAGTATTTTCATTATGTATTAAAATTTGCTAACTGATGTTAGCGCCGGGCATCTCAGTGGAGCATTAGATCCACTGTAAAGTTTCTCTGGCTCACTTGCATGTGTTTCTCTCTTTATTGCAGGTAATCAGCATGAACAGACCTCCGACAAAGACCAATTCACTCTCCCTGTCATTCAACTCTGTGGAGGAGGCAAAACCCGGCTCCGTTGTTGGCTCAGTGCGCCTGCATGACCGCGGGTCGTCGGCAGAAGGCGAGGTGACCTACACAGTGGTGGGAGGTACAGACCGAGATGGAACCTTCATGGTGGATCGTCTGACTGGAGACGTCTTCCTGGCTCGTCCTCTCGACTACGAACGAGATGCACGGTACAACTTGCAAATTGAGGTGGACGACTTCTCTCAGGCTCCTCCCAGCAGTACCCTCGTTCACCTGGACATCGATATAGAAGACAGCAATGACAACACTCCTCAGTTCCCCGAGGATCCCGTCACTATTGTCATCTCTGAAAGCATGGAGCCCGGCTCCTCCATCTACACTTTCCAGGCACAAGATAAGGACGGGAGCGGGCCCAACAGCGAGCTCGTGTATTCCATTATCCACCAGTCGCCAAACATCCCTGGGCTGTTATCCCTTGATCCCCCGACGGGGGTTCTGTCTCTGGGTCAGCAGCTGGATCATGAAGCCACCTCCAGTCTGATCCTGGTGGTGAGGGCGACAGACACGGCCATCGATGTCAGCGAGAGGCGCTGGAGCTCTGTCACAGCGAGGATATACATAACCGACGAGAACGACAATCCACCAGTGTTCACATCACCAACAGCTGTGAGCGTGATGGAGGACCAGCCGGTGGGCTTCGTGGTGCTCTACGTCATGGCCAGAGATGCCGACCAAGGGGAGAATGGTCGAGTGACTTACAGAATTCAGTCAGGAAACAGTGCAGGGACATTCAGCCTCAACCCAAACATGGGTAAGTCCATTGCAGAATGTAATCATTTGCATTGATAACACAGTACGAACTGTGATCAAAAAGCTGAAAAAAAATCGACCTGAAGCAAGTTCCACAGTTCTTTCATTTAGAGTATTTGCCCTGTGCAGTGATAATCCGCTACAGCAATACTCCGAACCCTGAGCATTTTGTGGACTTTAGTGCTTCATAATCAGTACAAAATGTCTTAAAGACACGTCATTGTGTGGCTCGTACAAACAAAGTCATCACTCTCCACATGTTTGTTTTGTTAGTTTTTTTGTCTGATTTGGCTTTTTTTCCTTCCCCAAATGAAGTTCAAGCTGAAGGTGCACTGTTCTGGCACTGTGGCATAGAACACAGATGGTGTTTGACACACTTGGAGAAGGAGTGTTACAAGCATGGCATGAATGCTAAGAGCTGTGTTTCACTGCACAGAGTGAGTACTATGAAGGCGATGCGACAAAACTTAAATCTAGTAAGGATGTCATAGGTAAAGTCCTAGAACTTTTCAATCAAATATCATAAACCATGTTGTATGGGTCATTTCCATTTTATTAGTTAATATTCTTAATATTCAAACCAACAAAGCGCTGCTAATTAAAACACAAACTATTGAAATGTGCAACAACATTAAATTCATATAGTGGGTGTTTTTCACGTCTAAGGGGCACCAAACACAAGGCCCATGGACTAAAATCAGCCCACAAGAGACACAACTTTATCGTTCCAGCCCATTCAGGATGAAATTGGGCTGTATGTGGCCCCTCAACCAAAATGTGTTTGACTCCCTTGATCTAATACATGTCACTTCCCAAAGTGTTGAATACAGAACTGAAACAAAATGTTTTCTCAACACAATCAAAAGTCTTTGTTTCCACACCATCAGTACGACTGTGGTAAATACAGGCTTTGTCTTTTATTCCCGAGGCAAGCTTCAGTCATTACTGCACACTCCCCAGATCAAAGCAGAAACATCAGACTCGAGTAAAACTGAAATACTTTGGTCCTTTAACCAACCATTACTGTCTTACTCTCATTAGCCTTCCAAAAAACCCTGTAAGCAGACCTAATGTTTTGTTCAGTGACGCAGTTACACGAGTTCTCACTATATTAGAGCCACTTGCATAATAACTGAAATTTAGTGAGAGAACAGATTCACAGCATAGTTGATGAAGCTTGTTTTATATATTTTCTCTGTATTTTCAGCCTATCTTTATATCAATTTTATAATATTTCACTTTTTTGACAAAGTGTGTCTTTCATATACATTATGACTGAACCGTGACAGATAACATTTCCAACACTGCATGGAGCAGATAAGTTCTTTTTTTTAAGCCTTATCACAGCTGCCTTACAAAATTTCTCCCTAACGCTGTTTACTCATTTTCCAACCCTTTTGCATTTTTTTTTATTATTACTAAAGCATGTGTTGGGAACCATAGAGCTCAAATGCCTGACAAAGGATGACGCATTCACGACTGAAAGAGGCAAATAAGCATGCATCTATTTTCCTGTGTTTGGCCAGTTTCATGAACATTTTAGGCATTAGTGGACCGTCTAGATTTCACTTTGCGCCGCATGAGTGTATGAACTCACCACGTGGGCGTGTAATATATTCACAAAACTGTCCCTTCCATTAACACACATACAAACTCTCATTTCTAAGTACAACACAACTCTTACTTCACCTATCATGACTTATTTCTCTCAGTTGGAGGCCAGACGGAGCAGCCTGCCAAATATTAAACGCACACACACGAGAACGTTCAAGCACACACACACACAAAACAGCCCATCATCTGTTATTGTAGATCTATTCCCATGAAAGACCAAAGAAACCTCCTGCTCGGGCTTCTGGGAACCATTAGAGCCGGGATCAGTTACGCGTGTTTATGTGTGCGCGCGCGCGCGCGCGTGTGTGTGTGTGTGTAGGCATGCGCGTAAGTGTTTGTGCGCTTGCATCAGAGTCTGTCACTTAGTCAAAGTTGACCTTGGGCTATTTGGTCCCGTGGGCTTTGTTGTGGTGTTTGAGACACGTGTCGAAGTTTGGTCCACTTTTCCCTTAGAGTCGCGAGGCAGAATGTCCCCCCCCCGGAGCAGCTCGGGGGTGGAAACATTTGGGCTCCGTCTTGCATGTTGCTGCTGCTGCTGTGGCTCAGCGTGCAGACTCATCTAGAAGTGTTTCCATGCACACGCTGGTTATTTGTTAAAATAATGACTGTGTTAATCCTTAGAGCACGTGGCTTGATCCTGTCTCGGGGTCAGTGACCTACGACCGTGGACCAACCCTCTGCACATTCTGTTTCCATTATTCGGACATCACAGTCAGCCACAATAGAGAAAACTCTCAAGCCTTTTTCAGCTGTCACGCACTCAGACATATTCTCATCTCTCAGTGTCAAAAGAGAGGTCATTAATTTCACTTGTGAAGCAGAGGGAAAGTGCACTGGCGATGTGGTGAATAGCTTCTCTGTAAAAAAGACAACACCAGTTAGAGATTAACCCATCAAACAATGATGAATGAGTTCGGCCTAGCAGGCAAGACATATGTGTTTGTTGTCTCAGCAACCTCAAGTAGCCAGCACTCTTCGGTCCAAAGTGTTGGCGCCACAAACCTCACCCGGGCTTATGATAGTGGAATTATACAACATCCTAAAAAAAGACTCTCCGCTGTGTTTGCACTGTAGTAGGGTTATCGCAGACTTCAGCAGAGATCACAGAGGAATCAAATTTAGTTCAAATAATTCCAGACTGTAATGTTACCCACACTAAAACACTGAGGGGCATGTTATCAACGTCCCAACAAGAACGAGCGAAAAACACACACAAAGAAAGTTAAAAGTACAACTGCCTTGATTCCTCCCATCTTTAACAGTTGCGTCTCATTTTAAAAGCATGAAATTGAAATTGAATCAATGCAAGCGCTACCCTCTTAGGGCAGGATAATGAAAAGGCGAGGGTGCCCCTAATTTCTACTGAGCACGACAAGCCTGGCTGTTGCGTGTCTAGAGCGTGTGTTTACTGCTCCTTTCTCGATGGCTGCGGCATTCTCCAGTGGAAAATCTCGTAAACTGTGGCCAGACCATTTGGGCTGTTCCAGCAGCGGTGGTGGTGGTAGCACTCAGGTAGGCAGAGTTGTGTGTGAGGAGGAGATTAGCCCTGATTCAGCCCTCACACGACAGAGTTTCACACTTGCTTTTTAAATAACTTGACTACGCACAATCATGGAAAGTGGCATGTTTTATTGCCCTTGATAGTATGTTTTTATAATGCAGTTGTCATGCGGAGTTGTAACGGGCTGAAATGACGTACACGCACAGGAAATCTCTCATCACTTTTTTTTTTTACCCTTCTCTTTAAAGGCTCTCTGTCTATTTTCAAATCTCTGAACCGTGAGGAGCAAGACATCTTCAACCTCACGGTAATTGCTGAGGATCATGGGATACCCCAGCATTCGTCCAGCCAGCTGCTCTGTGTCCATGTGATTGATGTTAACGACGAGGCGCCCTGGTTCGAGGAGGGCCAGTATGAGGCTCAGGTCTCGGAGAACCAACCTGCAGGAACCACTGTGCTGACAGTGTCTGCCTCTGATCTCGACCAAGGTGAGCTATACCATGTAAAATGACCTACTTACTGCAGCCTTTGAAGATTTAGTTCCATTTATACTGACCTATGCAGTCATCCAAATACTCAGGCTTGGCAATTTGTAAGTGAAATATGATTAGTGTAAATCCTGGCAATGTGCGATTGCTAAGCTAAAGTTGCAAATAATAACACGTTAAACATAATCCCAAAATGTAATTATAGAGTTTGTGGCTTTATGATCCAGACATGAAAAAAAACACATTTACTTAACTCTCGGTTTGTGTTCGTGGAGTTAAACTGCAGAAACGGTGTTGCTTCAGCAGTTGCTCCATGTCAAATGCCTTTAATTCTTTGCAGCCATGTGCAGACTACATGTTCACATTACAGACATTAACAATTGGTTTTAACTGAAGACTGCTGAAGGAAGATGGGGGGTGGGCTACAGAGAGCATACATTCCCCTGATCTTAGTCACAACCACATAAAATGGAAGGATTATAAACTTTCTGCTCAAAAGCAATTAGTGGAGCAAACAGGTGAGGTTGCCAGGCTGCATTTCTCCGAGCACACAATCTGGCATGCAGACACCTGAGAGAGGGCTGTCACTGCCTACGCCAACATTCACAATATACAAGCTATTGACATAAGAGATCCAAATATATTCTCTTCTTTATTGATTTATGGCCTTGGCTTGAAGGATTGAATTTTGTCATTGGACTGAAATATTAAAGTTTTTGGTAATTACCGTGTTTGTGACTGTCTTTCTCTGTAGGAACCAATGGGCAGGTGACATACGGAGGAATCTCACATGATGGCTTTAGCATCAACCCAGTGACTGGTGTCATAACAACTACTAAGTCCCTGGACAGAGAGCTTCAGGATTACTACACTGTCACAGGTGAGAGTAGATTTTTTTTTTGTATGTATATGAATTTTGTATATGTTGTGACATATCTGGAATAAATTAATAAATGAATGAATAGATGCATTAAGTTGTTTTTAAACATCCAAACCCAATCACATGCTATTTATTTTCACATTTTATGTTTTGTTTTCCCAGTTTATGCAAAAGATGGAGGCCTTCCACCAAACTATGCTAAAGCAACGGTGAACATCAAAGTGCTGGATGCCAATGACAACCCCCCCGTTTTTGGACGTGTCTACTACGCCATCGAGGTGCCTGAAAACATGGAGGCCTTGCCACTGTTCACGCTGAGAGCCACTGACCCGGACGCAGGAGACAGCAGGGAGATTGCCTACAGAATTGCAACTGGAGATCCATCCGGATACTTCTGTCTGGACAGACAGTCTGGTGTTTTGTCCACTTCAAGGCCTTTGGATCGAGAGAAGACGGCTGGTTACACCTTGACAGTCATAGCACAGGACCACGGCCACCCTGCACTGAGCAGCACTGCCACTGTGGAGGTAACCGTTCTGGACATTAATGACCACAGCCCTCACTTCCAGAGCAGTAGCTACACTGCAGATATCTCTGAAGACGTTCCCATTGGCTCCCTGGTCGTTGAGGTGAAAGCCATCGACTTGGACTTTGGAGCCAACAGTCAGGTGATGTACTTTCTAAGCCGAGGCTCGCAGAGCATGTTCATCATAGATCAGAGTACAGGCCGCATCATCACGGCCACGCCGCTCGACAGAGAGAGGACGGCCTCTTACACATTCGAGGTGTGTGCCATCGACTCTTCACCTGCCGACCCGCGCAACTCAACCGCTCAGGTGACGATCTACATTCAGGATGTGAACGACAATGCTCCTTTCTTCATTCAGGATCCACTCATTGTGAATATCTCTACGAGTAGTGTGTCCAGCCGCAGAGTGTTGGCCACCATGAGAGCCGAGGACAAAGACTTTGGGGCTAATGGGTCTGTTTTCTATCGTTTTGCTAACCCCGTGAGGGGATTCACCATTAACTCACTGACGGGAGACATTCAGGTCACTGAGAAGCTGCAAACTCTGACTCAAAGCCAGAGGACATTGATAGTTCAGGCCATGGACCAAGGAAACCCGGCTCAGTCTTCCTTGGGGGTCGTCATGATTTATATCCGGGAGCAGAGCTACAGGGGAATTCGTTTCTCCCGCACAGCAAGAGATGTCAGCCTCCAAGAAAATGCTGCTCAAGGTTAGAGCGATTATAATTTTCTCTATTTTCCAATTAGCAAAGAAATGTTGTGGAAATAATTATGTGTTTTCGTTTAATCTTCAAGGCACTATTGTTACACAAACTCAAGCTCAGTACCCTGATGGCTCCAAAACCGGTATCAGCTACAGTATTTTCAGTGGAAACAGGATGCAGTCTTTTGGAATAAACCCCATTTCTGGTAAATGCACAGAAAACAGCATGCACAGTAATTTCAAAATACTCTTAAGTGACACCAATATTTTTGAAAAATAGGTGAAATCTGGGTGCAGAAATCCGAAGGCCTCGACTATGAAGAGACCCCAAAACTCCGACTTGTGGTGAAAGCTGAGACGGCATCTTCCAGCTCTTACATGGCTGTCAACTTAATCCTGCAGGACATAAATGACAACTTGCCACGCTTCCAGCTACAGAACTATGTGGCGTACATCAGGGAGGCACAAGGATACAATTTTCCCATTATCCAGGTACAGTAGTCTGTTCCCCATATGTTTATTGTGGTTGGCTGTTTTTTTTTTAAACTGTGAAGTTTTAGTGCTGCAGAAATCTGGATCTTTTCAACCCAATCGCAGGTATTCTTAGTGTTTCCACTCGATATTTTGTGTAATCATCAGTGTCATGAAGCCACATCCATCCAGCTTAATTCATATGAACTCTTGACTTCCAAGCCCAATATTGAGCACTAGTTCAAGTTACACTGAAACAGCTGTTACAAATATCTCTATATTTTTGTTTCCAAAATGGGGTGGTCATTTCCTCAGGTTGCAGCAGATGATCGGGACCAGGGTCAGAACGGTCAGGTGACGTACTCCATCAGGTCATCATCCATAAGTGGCTTGTTTAAAATAGACCCTCTGACTGGCAGCATCACTACTGCGGCGATCATGGACAGAGAAATCTGGACACAAACAAAGTAAGTAATCACTCTGCAGTTCCTTATTCTACTTGAGCACAATTGTTTGAATTGCTTTAGGTACATTTATTTTTGCTTCAACCCTCTTCCTTGAGAACACGCCCAATCAAACTATGAACTCATTTTCTTTTATTAATTAGGATTTGGCATGTTTATGGAGAAAAAAAACAGTGGTTTCTATATATTCTAAACTCAACACAAACCTCTACATCAGTTCAAATTGTTTTCAAAGTTCAGATGCTGACATTTATCTTGTGGCATCAGGCTTGTCGTTACAGCAACAGACCGGGGGACCCCGCGGCTCGCCGGCTCCGCCACTCTCACAGTGATCATCATTGACCTCAACGACAACAGTCCCATGATACCCCTGCCTCGCAACATCCGAGTGCCTGAGGGTAAGTGAGCTTCACAGTGGAAGTGAGTCCAGTGATCTTATCAGAAAGGTTTACCTCACACTCACTGGCAGCTCGCGCTGTGGGGCTTACTGAGAACACTCTGACCTTTTTTATGAAACAAGTTATTGCCAAGTTCCTTTGTTCATTTCCTGTCTATTTGGTCAAGGCTTTCCAGAACAGGATATTCCTTCACAAAGCACAAGATGTGTTTTTTTTTTCCTTTCACTGCGATTCACTGTGGTTTATTTCAACTACAATCTTAATGTCTGCTCTTCCTGTCCTGTTGTTACATACAGATACTCTCATTGGCACAGTTATCACCCAGGTGAGTGGAAATGATGTGGATTCTGGGCCGGCCCTCTTTTATACACTCCACCTGGACGTAAACAGCCAAGGAATGTTTGGGATTCATCGTTATGGAGGGGGTGTGTCTCTGACTGGTGCTTTGGACTATGAAGAGAGGACGTGGTACACATTGACAGTTCGCTCATCTGACTCCAAACATCAAAGCGAGGCCAACCTCACCGTGCTGGTGGATGATGTGAACGATAATGCCCCCAGCTTCACTCATGATTTGTATCAGGTATAAATACCTTTTTCAGTCTTTATGCAGAATCAGTCTGAATCTAAATTTTCTTCAGGATCGCGCTCAAACAGATTATTTTTTTTACTAGGTTGCCGTTTCAGAGCATCTCCCACCTGGCAGTGCAGTAATCACAGTGACTGCCACTGACCGTGACTCCGGGGAAAATGGAAAGATCACCTACAGAATAATGTCCTCAACTAAGGGTGTCTTCTACATCGACCCAAACAATGGTAAGACTTTGTAACAATTTTCTTTTCAGACCTCCACTTAAGCACACTGCCGATGCTTTCTTTGGAAGAACATTCTGGGTTTTGGTTTTATTTTCAATAAGTATTTTAAAGTATTTGATCATTTTATTCATTAAAAGACTTTGAAAACCACATTTATTGTTACTTGAATCAGATGTTTTGCTTCAGATAGTATCTAAAAATTGTGTAATATAAAAGCCGGCTCTTATTTCCTGAAGCTGTGTTGTTTTTTATTTTCAAACAGAAACCACTTGATTCAAATATTGTTTTCTTCAATAGCGTACCCAAGACTGCTCCAGTCTTTTGTTTTTTTTTTACATTGTTCTCTAATTTTTCACAGGTACTCTGTTCCTCAAGCAGAAAACAGAGTTTGATTTTGAGAATCCCTCCATCCTGGTGGTAATCGAGGCACGAGACCAGGGCACACCGTCGCTTTCCTCCGTTACTACCGTCCAAGTACAAGTGTCAGATGTGAACGACAACGCCCCCATCTTCCACCAGTCAGAGTACAGAGCGACTGTGTCTGAGGATGGGCTTCCTGGATCTACCATTCTGACCTTAGAAGCTGTCGATGGAGACCTCTTCCGGGAAAACTGTGGTTTTGATTTTGCCATTGCCAGTGGCAACTCTGGTAATGCCTTCCAGATTGAAAGCAGTGTGCGCTTCCTGGAAGGGCGGGGTTTCCAGACAGTCGGCAGTCTGATCCTGGTGGAGAAGCTGGACTTTGAAGCAGTGGCCAATTACAACCTGACTGTCGTGGTGTCAGATCGTGGAATCCCTCAGCGGAGCTCCAGCGTGCCTATCCTCATCAGCGTTACAGATGCCAATGACAACCCTCCTGCCTTCAGCAGAACAGAGTATAATGTGGTTCTGAGTGAGGGAACCACAGCAGGGACTGAGATCTTACATTTATCTGCCAATGATCCCGACTCTGCTCCCAACGGAGAGGTGCAGTACTCTATAAGTTCAGGCGATGATGCAGGGCTTTTTCAGGTGGATCTGTGGACTGGAGCTTTGAGACTACACAGACCTCTAGACAGTGAGACACAGTTGTCGCATATGATTGTTGTCCAGGCGTCTGATGGCCAGGGGCACTACACTTTGGCTCCAGTCAGTATAGAAGTCAAGGACATCAATGATAACCGGCCATTCTTTCCCCTTAAACAAGTAACTGCAAGTATCAGGGAAAACCAGCCTCTCAACACCTTAGTTACCATGCTACATGCAATTGATCATGACAGAGGGGTTTTTGGACAGCTGAGGTATCACATGTTAGATACCTCCAAAGAGGGAAGAGAGGGATTCCTTATCAATCAAACTTCCGGTGAAGTACGCACTCGCTCTACTTTTGACTTTGAGAGGGTTCACTCCTTCCATTTTGTAGCCGCTGCTGTCGATTCTGGCAACTATTCTGCTACTGTGACAGTCCAGGTTTATGTTACGGGGGAGGATGAATATGATCCTGCTTTTACCTCCTCCGAGTTCTCATTTGAAGTGCCTGAGGGAGCAAAGAAAGGTCAAATCATTGGCAAAGTACAAGCCAGAGATGAGGACGGAGGCGTGGATGGTATTGTCCTTTACACATTATCCGATCACTCGCCTTACTTTGAGCTTAATAAATCAACTGGGGCCATTTCCTTAAAGATGGACAGCTACAGTAGACATGTGACTCGCTCTAAAAGGGAAGTACGCCTGATGACGCTGGATGTGACTGCTCACAGCCCTCTGGAGACGTCTCGGGTAGCAGCGGCCAAAGTTACCATAGATGTGAGCCATACGTCCTTTGGTCTCCCCACGAACATGAATCTGCTGCTTATTAGCGTAATCGCAGTTTCACTTGGGACCATAGTGATCCTGATAATAATTGCTGTGGCGCTGTTTTTTGTTAAATTAAGACGCAAGAAGAAGGAGCGAAAGGCACATCAGCGGACAGCGTTGTCAGGCACCCTGCTGCACAAGTTTGAGGAGACAAAGATTGCAGCAAATGAGATGATCTACCATCAAGCCCTTCCTGGATACACAGCCGAACCAACTGGCAACAGTGGGGGTCCCTTTACTCGCGGTGGTTCTCTGGACCCCTCGCACTCCAGCGGCCGTGGTTCTGCAGAGGCCGAGGCAGCAGAGGATGATGAGATTAGAATGATTAACGAATATCCTCGAGTTTCTAGCATCTCTTCCTCAATGCAGGAGCGCATATCTGCCCGAGGTCCTGATTCTGGAATCCAGCAGGACGCTGATCAACTGTCAGACGTGTCTGGAGAACCCTCCATAGATTGGTTCAAAGGGAAAAAGCTTGGGAGCTTTAATGGTACTTTATTAGCTGGCCAGGTGCCAGTCTACCGGGATGAGGGGGGAGGGTACGTGGCTGTGGGAAGAGGACTCAACATCTCCCGCCCTAAAGACTACACTTTTCCAGAGGATGGAAAGCCGGCTGTGGACGGCTCACTGACAGCCATTGTGGCCAGTGACGAAGAGCTGAGGGGCAGCTATAACTGGGACTACCTGCTAAACTGGTGTCCGCAGTTCCAACCCTTAGCAAATGTGTTTACGGAAATAGCACGTTTAAAAGATGAAACTGCTCCCAATAACCACCGCAGGTCATTTAATCATAAAGTGAAAGCAGAGTCAAGAATTGACCCTCCCCCTCTTATAACCTCAGTTGCCCACCCGGGGGCTAAAACTGTGCCCCCGAAGCCCGCGGTAGGGCGGACATTTCCCCATTTAGCTTCTTTCCGGAGGTCTCCCCTCAGCGCTGAGGGATCCATCTCGTCAGTTGCAATGTCTCCAAGTTTCTCCCCCTCGCTTTCCCCGCTGGCAGCTCGCTCTCCTGCAATTACGCCCTTCAGCGTCTCACAGGGCCCATCGGCCTCCATGATCAGCACAACCGAGCACCATTTGGAGCACAGCGAGGAGGCAGAACTGAGGATTTAGGTCCCTGATGGTGAAACTGATACACTGCTGTCCCACACTCATTGTACTGTATGACCACGGGGGCAGCAACCTGAATGAGTCAACGCTATTCTCTGTAGAACAAGAATAAGATGTCCAAATAGCTGTGGTGCTTTATGAATTAAAACGACAGACTAACAGGCCAAAAAGGACTACATGAAGGTATAGTCCTTAGGTGTGTGTGTGTGTGTGTTTATGCCTGTATAACGGAAACTTGTTTTTGTGTTGATCAGTGTTAATTTGCACATTCAAATGGAGATTCATACATGATGTCAATATTTTGTACAAAAGCATTCTTTATATTTTTATACTTCCATCAAATGCATTAAAAATGTCAGCCAGGTTGCCAAACCTTCAGACTGTTTCTACATTTGTATATTTGTAGCTTGTACTGTATACTTGTCTGTACTGTAAGTTTGTGGTATCTCCTGTAATTATTAACCTTGTGGTTTCAATCTCCTTGTTAATGCTTTATGAACAGCTAGTCTCATAGGAGATGACTGTAAATATTGATAGAAGAGGCATACTTGCTTGAACAAATGAAACATCAGTCAGAATAGACTATTGTGTGATTTTCTTAGAATCAAATGTTTGATCTCACGGTAGTTAAATAATGAAGACTTGTCTTGGACCTTAACATTCATCCCCTTCATATCCAGTTAAGAACAATTGAACTTGACACATCATGAAGTCTGTTGGCTTTAATTTCTCACAACCAGCCTTACTGCTTTTCATCCTGCATTGCTAAAGTATTTGTGGAAGAGAACCAAGCAGCTGTGACAATTGTTGGAATAAATTGTTCAATCAACAGCATAATCCTTAGCAGGCCTTTGTCTTGCCATAAATTATTCCTGAGAAAAATACTGAAGTAATAAGCTGTAAGTCAGCGCTATTGCAACACTGAAAGTTGCAGCAGGTTTCTCCTCTTTCTGTCTATATAGGTTTTCTTGGATTGATTTACTGACAAACTTCGATGAATGTTTTTTTAACCACATTGCTCCTCTCGTGTCAGTAGCACTAAACAGAATGAAACTAACAATGAAGTATTAAGAGGATATGAATATTTATTTCTGAATGTTCAAACACCACCAGAGAATGTTCCACTTAATGTTTTTACACAGATGCCTATGCCACAAGATATTAATATCCATAATTTAGATTTTCTGCAGTCTTTAAAAAGAAAAAATCAACAACAATGTGCCAAATATGTAACTACCTAGTGTCTTTGCTCAATCCCTCGTTCTAGACTACCATTATCAAACATTCAACATCTCAGAAACTGAGAGGCTCGGTAAATCATTTACAGGGATGCTATTTTGCCCATGGCCAAATATACATGCACACTACCTATTTAATAACGTTACCTTGTTGTTTATATTGTTTTGTCTTTAACAGTATTAGCTGCCAGTCGCATTACCTGGCTGTCCAAACTGTGTATGCCTTTGTAATTCTTTCAAATGTTCACACATATCATTCATGTCCAGAGAAATGTTTTCAGCAACAACAAAAAAAGTGCCTGATTAAAGTACTTATGATCACATTGCTGCCTGTGTGACCTTTTATTGAGATCAATTCATTCATTAAACAATGGATTCAAAGCAGCTACATTTAAAATTATAGCAGTTTATTTGGAAAAAATCTTGATATCGGACATACAATAAGGGTTTATGGATTGGTTCTTTTGCTTGGTTGTCAAGTCAAGCATTACGATATTAGTCTAGCATATCATGTGATATGCTAGTATCGTATCGTAGAGTATTGCAATCACATTATAAGTTTTCTGTTGTGCAAGGAGATTTGTAATTTTGTGCTTTTTTCTGTTCTTGGACTCAGTTTTAATGACACACAACTGCTACACATTGGTTTTAATCACATTATCATCTGCAGTTCCCATAAGTGGTTGGTTAGCTGGGGGCTGGTTTTTTGGCTGGGGTGGGGGTGTTGGTGTTGTCATTTGTCTTAACTTTTTGTGCTTTTGACTTCTGGCATCTTGCCACCTGGTATGATATAGTGCTGGGATATAATCAAGTTAAAAACAGTCCTATAATCTAGTGCAGGGATGTCAACTGTAGGGCAAAAGGCCAAAACCGGCCCACAAGAGGCTCCAATCTGAATCACCAAACCACCAAGAAACAGAGATTTTTTAAAACACATTTCTTCAGAGGAGTGGACACAACACAGCACTTGACCTGAGTGGGGATATCAGTGATGCTGCCATGAAAGACGAATGAAGCAAACTAGAGTTAGCCTCAAAGCCATGAGGTTGTAAAAACATGCATAATGCAACAGCTATAGGAGATGTATCTGGGGACTATTTCACCGTATTTTACACCAGAATGTTGCATTAAAAACTGCTTTATGTTCATATACTATTCATTTTCAGTAGTAATTGTTTGGTTTCGCAAAAATATAGACATTGTCATAACGTTGTATCACAACAACAACAAAAATTCTTTTAAAAAATGTAACAGTTTAAATTCCAAGGTTATTATGACACTATTTTATGGGTGTATGTGGCCCTGAACTAAAATGATTTTGACACCCCGGATCTAGTGTATTGCAGATGTTAGTTGTCCTCATTTACACACTTTGATGGCACTTATTGTATTTCAATCACATGCATCCAAACTGGAATTCTAAAATCTCTTTGCTGTAACTTCAGGCTTATTGTTTCAATAAACTCAGCCAAGTAATACCTAACAGAGACTGAGGCTCGGGTAAAAGAGCAGCAGGTTCATCCGTTGAATGTTTTTTGACCTCTATACAGTATATCTGACTGTGACAGTAAACCCTCCGTGGATTTGGATGTGTGGGAAGCACCTTGCTTGTCTCACATTGTCTTCACAACTTGAATATAACTGACATTTTAAAAGTGCTTTCAGGCCACTAATTAAGAAAATGCACATTATTCTCAAAGTGCACTCCATTTATCTTCCCCGGGGCAATAGGATGATTAGAACCTGCCCTGAATTGTCCTCTTTCCAACGAAATACAGTTCGTGATTTAATGATGGCCATTAAGTGATATTAAGACGTAGTGGGAATACATGATGTAACAAAAAAACAAGATCGTAAGAACTGATTTGAAGTACTGGATTTAAACTTGCTCTCACTCCTTTATCAATCATAAAATTAATTGCACTAAATAGGCTTATTCGCGTGTTTTGTGAGTTAAAAGTCATTCATCACACTGATGTCATGGCGGCATAAAATCGCAGGTCAGACCATTGTTTTTTCTTTATGTGCAACTCTGACTATAATTGTCTCTGTTATTCTGTTATATTCCGACGAACTGAACATCATTTCTGCACCTGAGATTATGAATTTCACGAAAACAGGAAAAAATACATTTGAAACGCTGTGTGTTTATCAGTGTGCGAGTTCCCACAACATTTTCATGTTGTACACAAAACCTAACTACTCTTTAAAATGTGAAATGAATGACTCCCTGACAACAGCAAAGCAACAATCCAAACTTCTTCAAAGCTATTTAACATTTCTATATTAATAAAGTGTGCATC